>NJDC01001629.1:33978-88162 GCA_002245475.1 Calephelis virginiensis | reverse complement strand
ATGACATTTTTTAACACATATAAAGCACTCCTTTTAAATAAACACGTTTCAATTTTTCGAACAAACTTAAAATTAAATTATCGATTTCATAATTGATTTTAGGTACTAACACTTTCCGGTAGTGTCACCTCTCTATTTATGAATTGCCAAAAACTTATAACATAGCTAATGTCAAATTAGTCTTGGAGATTAAAAGACAGACTACAGGAGACTGTTGATAAAATTTATGCTGGACAATTTCGAAATCCTTAGCTACCTTTCGAAAAAGGGATTATCAAGTCACTATATAAATAGAAGATGCTATAAATTTTACTACGTTTAATTATGTGTAGCTGTTTTTTTATTTCGACGTGTTAGTCCGGGCTTAGTCTTAACATAGGCTTAACGTCACTAACACCGTGACATCCTACTAGGTAGTAGAGTTTTGCAGCGATTCGCCCGGATCGGTACCACCGCCTTATATTATTCCTGTCGCCATAATGTCCAACGCTTGCCGTTGACGTGTTCCGGTTCGGAGGGTAAGGTAGCCGGTAAACTTACTTTTGCTCGAGGCCTAACATCCCGGCTTCAGGTTGGCAATGCACCTTTACCACCTTTGGTATCTCTAGGCGGCGTGAATTTCTTACCATCAGGAAATCCGTCTGCTTGTTTGCATTCTATCATCATAAAAAAAAAGATATCGACAATTATTTTTTGCTATAAAAGTTTAATAAGAGGTATTTGAATATGAGTTGAATTTGACTATTTCTTTAATAACATAACACTAGTAGGTACCAGTATCCCAAAGACGTAGGTAGAGTTGCAACCAGGACAGCCATAACTTTCCGGAGATGTTAAGTCCCACGACGTCATATCTGACAAACTTATCGCCAATCCGATACTTAAGTTAACTTAAGTTCCAGCTTAAGTTGTTTAACTTGATCTGAAAAAAGAAAGACAGAAATAACCACTGTGGTAAAACTAATTAGGTAAGGTTATATTTGAAAATTTAAAAGAATTTTGTGATTATTTATTTACATATGCATACTCGTAAATTGCATTAAGTAAAACTATTAAGGTTTATTTTTGGAATGTCGCTTTTCTTGCTGTTTTTTTTGTAGGCACATTTCTTGTTACATATTAATATTATTATAATTCCCCGTTCCCCTAAAGCATAGGCGGAATTACAAAAACTTGTCGAAGGTACTTATTCGTAGTCCCACAATATGATAGGTGGCCAAAACCCCTTTGTTTTATTAATATACATACATACATATCTTCACGCCAAATCCCTTACGTGGTAGGCGGAGAGTATCGAGTGCTAGACCTCACGGTCCTGACAAACCTGTCTTGCTTCCTTCACATTCATTATACTTTTCATACAAACAATATAGACTCTTGTCACCATCCTCGGATAATATCCGATTGATCTGATCGTGAAATGTCAGCTTTGGTCTCCCTGGGTAGGTACCTACATCCACCCACATTCGCATTGTATATCTGCTTTGTCAATCTTTCATCTGTCATTCTTTCCTCATGTCTGAACCAGCGGAGCATGCCCTTTCGCATTTTAACACCAACTCTTTCTTTCAATCCCACTCTTTCTCGGATCTCACTGTTACGAATGCGGTCAGCGAGCGTCACAGCAGAGATTGTCCGCAGTGCTCTCATTTCGACTGCATTTATCCTACTTTCATGCTCTTTCTGACGTACCCAAGTCTCGCTTCCATACAATAACGTTGGAATAAGCACAGAATTATGCAAAGCGAGTTTAGCTTTTTGACTCAAAACCTGGCTTTGGAATAGCTTACCCAACGCTCCATTCACACTATTCCCTGCACTCACTCTCCTCCCTACATCCGTGGTGTACCTTCCATCCCTGCTAAAAGCACAACCAAGATATACAATTTCATTCACTTGTTCCAGCACTACATCATCACTCAAAACTCTTACATCCGTTCTGGCTACGTCTCTTTCAAACACCATCATTTTGGTTATCATCGCATTCAAATGTAAGCTCCTTTCTTAACAATCTTCTTGCATAGCTGTGACCAGTGTTTGCAGCTCAGATGGTGTAGAGCCCAAAAGTACAGCATCATCTGCATAAAGCAGGCAGTTCACCACTTGGTCACCTATACGCATTCCCACATTCAATGATCTTAACCTTTGAAGACATTTGTCCAAATATAAGATAAATAAGCGTGCTGAATACACACCACCCTGTTTGACGCCAATATTAACATCAAACCAAGGCGATATGTTGCCATCTACCCGCATGCATGCTTTACAGTCTGAATACATTGACTGCACCGCACGCAGCAGGGACCCGATTTTATTTTATTAATACCGATTAACCGACCGATTTTATTAATATGAACTCCTGTATATAAAATCCAATTTGTGTCGCGTTTACAAAGTCTTTAGAGAGCGTGCAAAAACGAAGACTTGAAAGATTATAATTATTATCTGTGCCATTCATAAATCTATGAAAAGACAAAATTATGAGGCGAAGGGTTTGAAGTTTTGACAAATTTGAGCACTTGAACAAGTCATAATCTTAGCTTTTATTACTTGGAGTGTATTTTATTTTTCGTTACAATTTACAATTGATGGTCCTGGAAAAATAAAACAATATAATAATTACTGAAATTATACAATTGCAATTCAAGTAGTTTTGGAAAAACGAAGTTATATATATAATTGTAATTATTAATAAACATAGATCGCTGTGGTTTAGTGGTTCGCTTGTTGGACTTGACTTAATGAGGTCTCAAACTCTGTCCTCGGATCAGGAAAAAGTAAGAAAAAACAATTGTCTTGCCGCCTATCACACTTAGTGGCACCTAGTATTTTTTATTATGTATTTTTTTGTGATAATAATATAATTTAGCAAACAATCTGACAGCTCTTCTAATTCTAAAATACATCTAGACACCATAAAACGAAGTGTTAATTATGTGTCACAATCTTATGGCCGGGATTAAATTTAATTAACTAAGGGCCACTTGCAACTTCCAGGATTAAGTATTTAACATTGAGTTAGCGTCTGGCTAGGGTTAAATCGCCTTTTATTTGACAGTTTAACTCAATATTAAATGTAACCCGCGAATGTGCAAGTGACCCTAAATGTGTAAGTTTGCCGACTACCCTACCTTCTAGCATAGATAAAGACAATGCTTAGCACTGACTATGTTGTCAGGTTTAGTTAACGTTGTGGTATAAAACCCAGTTGTGTAAAACTTAACTGCACTTTGTCAACTATTGAAGCTTTCATTTTAAAATCCATACAGGGTTACATTTAAAGGACTAGCCAAATTTTGAGGGGCGATTCAGAATTGACAAATTTTTCTATTTACGTAGTAATTAAATATTTTATAGAATTGAATCCCCGTGTTGGACTGGCTCCTTTGCTGAATAAACCAACTGCCTTCCTGCCAGGCAGTTCGGAAAAGACGAGCATAGGCTTACCGTCACTAACAGCGTGACATCCTACTAGGAGGTAGAGTACTCATCCTCCTAGTAGAGTACTACTAGGAGGAGGTAGAGGTCCAATGCTTGCCGTAGACGCGTTCCGGTTCGGAGGATAAGGTAGCTGGTAAATTTACTTTTGCTCGAGGCCTAACATCCCGGCCTCAACGTACTTGGCAACGCACCATTACCACCTTAAGACTATTTGCCACAACAGTTACACTCCTTACGCGGAATTAGCAACATAAAGGCTTGTGTTTCATCTCTGAAGTAATTAAAAATGAAATGTTATATTTTTGCTTGAAGCAAAAAAGGATGTATAGTTTAAGATAAAGAAAGCAGTCAACGGAGTCAATCGCATGTTCATGCTGCATACATTTATTTTTGTTGACGATTCATTTATTTTATTTTTTTTAATCAACATAAATTTTAAAACTACTTAATAGACTTGTATAAAAAGTCATTTTTACAAGTATTTTAATGTATGTTTATAAAAGTTTCAATCCAAATTTAGCAATAACATTTAAAGACACTATAATTTTAACTTTAACAAACTACATCAAAATTTAACCGGTCCTAAACAAGTAACCCTGTATATGATAAATATCTTTCCCTTGGTAATCGCACAAAGTCAACAGATGGATTTTTTTAAATGAATTCCGTATAAAAAATATTGCAAGTTTAGCGGAACATTAGAAAATTCATAATATGATAACGTTTGTCGAATCAGCTAGCAGAACATAATACAAAAATTGTACATCAGCAATCGTATGTAATTATAATAATAAGTCATATCTATTGTTACACACACACGTGCAAAACGTGTGTGTTAAAATTAGCTGTATAAAAGCTAGTATTAAAGCTTTTCAACAAGAATTCAGCAAGGTGTGAACAAACTACTACTTCGCTAGTGACGAAAGCTGTACTCTAATGACCGTTTTTACCACTTTTCTTACTTATATTCACTTAATTTGCACTTAACGTTCTTACATGTACAACAGACGAAGTAATTTACAAAATAAAAGGTAAAAGAAATTTTAAAACAACGACTTTTTTGCTTAGTACTTTTTCAGTTTTTGCCTACCCCGTAAGGGACTTGGCGTGAAGATATGTAGGTATGTATGTATGTATGTATGTATGTATGTATGTATGTATGTATGTAGGTATGTAGGTATGTAGGTAGGTATATAGGTATGTAGGTATGTAGGTATGTAGGTATGTAGGTATGTAGGTATGTAGGTAGGTATATATGTATGTATGTATGTATGTATGTATGTATGTATGTATGTATGTATGTATGTATGTATGTATGTGTGTGTGTGTGTGTGTGCGTGCGCTCTCTCCTCTATGGCAATAGTAATAATTTTTCAATTTTAATAAAACATAAAAAATACAAAAACGTAAAATACAAGTTGCATTTTATTTGTAAAATCAAACAATCGTCCATTAGAAAAATAATATCTCTGGTACTTGTTTCTCTGAATATCTTCTTGTCAGAGTAACAAATTGGGCCGCATCCGTTTTATCTCCACTTCCTACCCTTTGTATTATTAAAGCATATAACCAACTTTTCTTGAAGTACACTCTACCTTTACAATAAACCAACCTTCACAACATTCACTGAATTATAACCCCTGTTATGTGTACAAAAGAATCACTTTTGATTACATTTATTATGATACATCAAAGGAAGAGGCCTACAAAATTCCATATGTAAACGCATCTGCATACTCATACTAAACTTTATTAAACAAAATAATGTACCAAATGTGACCTAACTTGCATAATGAGACGTAGATGTCAGCGTAGCGCTACAGCTACGGCAGTCGCTCGCTACGCCTCCCGGTGGTTGCTCGCTACGATGCTCAGCTACGCGAGTTACAATTAGGTCTACGGCGGTTATTCATTTAATTGTAAATTAAAAGTTAGGTGCAGTGAATTTGTGAATAAAGTTGAAGTTGAAAATTTAACAAATGTTTAAAATGAAACGGATGTGTCATCTCATCTTCCGCTTGCTGTTTCTTCTTGACGGTAAGTTTATTGTAAATTTATGTGATCAATTTTCAATAATTATTAATAAAAATTACAAATATTGTCCCTTTTTTACTAACGAAGGAATGAAAAAATATTTGAACGGCTGATTTTTTTTGCAATTTGAAAAAGGATTTCCATTATTTCTGCAAAGTATGTTAACAACTCATTATCGTCATTTTTGTTTATGTTATCGTCTCAAGTAAGTTTAGTAGTGACGAGATAAGTTCTTATTATAAATATTACCAAATTCGATTAAATTTCTTAAAATTTTAAGTCTATCTACTAAATTAAAATCTAAGCTAGGTTACTTCATAATTCGAAAAGTAGAATTGCCTACATATTATTCGATTGAAAGAACTGCCTCAACAACAGACTTGACATAATATTCAGATCCCAAGACAAACTAGCATCAAGTACCATCTAATAATAGTACTACTGTACAACTGTACAATGTACTGTACTACTGTACAACGCGAGCGAAGAAAAATGTTTATTTGTTAACAACTACAGTACCTAGTTATTTACAAATAAATATAAAATATTGTATGCGTAAAAACACAATTTAAATATTTTTTTTGATACATTTTAAAACATTCAATCACTGTAATAATAATCGTTATTTAAATTGTTAATGAAAAGTGTATATGTTTACATGTTTTTTTTCCGTTTTCTCCTCTAACGTCTAGGCTTAATTTTAGCTTAAAAATAAATTAACCTTCGGAAAAATTCAACAACTAGTTTTTATCCCAATATCTAAATGGGTTCCCGTGGGAAAGCTTAATCACCAAATACAGTTGAAGCCAAGGATCACTATTCTATTTTTACCCATATAATTACCATTATAATCATATTTAATATAATGAATAATCAGTTTTTTAAATTAATGCTCATGTTGCAACCAAAAATATGACTAAGTTTTAAATTATAAGGAACATTTTTAATAGAATCAATTCCAATTATTTCGACACTGCTTATAATGGTACAATATTCTAATCCAATAACTATAATTTTATATAAATCACTTTAAAATCAGTAGAATTGTTTTAAGAATAAGTTTAAATAGAGATAATTTCAATGCAATGGGAAACATAAATAAACTTAAACTAACAAGGTTAGCTAATTTGTTAAATTTTAACATTAATTTTAATGTAAAAAAACTGAAGATTTGAAATTAAATTATCATTATTTTTGATAAATTAATTTCAAGTGTTTAGTTTTTTAAAATACAATTTGAATAAATCAAATATTTTTTTAAAGATTTTCTTTTAATTATGGAAGGC
This sequence comes from Calephelis virginiensis, assembly GCA_002245475.1. Classification (NCBI taxonomy): domain Eukaryota; kingdom Metazoa; phylum Arthropoda; class Insecta; order Lepidoptera; family Riodinidae; genus Calephelis; species Calephelis virginiensis. Next base: position 81,401 of record NJDC01001629.1, on the reverse strand, counting down.
AAACAAGCAGACAGATTAAGTTAAGACTGAGTAAGACACCATCCACACACATTCGTCTGCTTGTTTCACGTTCACGTCGCTTAGAGACACCAAAGGTAAGTTTACCGGCTACCTTACCCTCTAAACCGGAACACGTCAACGACAATAATTGGACGCTATGGGGACAGGAATAGATATGGCGGTGGTACCAATCCAGGCGAGTTGCTACAAAACTCTACCACCTAGTAGGATGTCATGGTGTTGGTGACGGTAAGCCTATGCTCGCTTTTTACGAGCTGCCTGGCAGGAAGGCAGATGGTCTATTTTGCAAAGGAGCCCGGACCAACACCAACTTAAGTCGGCCTACACCGATCTGAATAATAAAATTAAACATATCCACCCAAAAAACCACATAACGTCTTTGGAAAAAACGTTCGTGAAAGTTAGAAAATTGTATATTTAACCCAATCTCAATTTCATTAAGATAATTAAAAATCGCAGATTACGTATAGAAAAATCACAGTATTTAATAACATCTCATTTTTCCAACGTTGATCTACTGAGTATTGAAATACCCAGAACGTACGACGATGCTAAATATTTTGGTACTACACTTCCCACGAACATTTAAGTGGATATTTTATTTCTTTGATTAATATTTCTTTTTAAATGTATTTTTATTAAATGTTGCGATATCAAGATAATTTCAACATCATATTTTAACATCATTTTTATTCCGACTTATAAATATTAGACGTACCTACATAATTTGACGTATAAACGTTGTTTACCAGTGTACTAGGTAGCCGGGTATAAACAGGTATGTTTATGCCAGTTCCGTTCATTTGATTGGATAAGTAAAAAATGAACATAATATGCTCTGTTATATTGCAAATACTAAAATATAGGGTTGACAGCAAAATAGACCGAGATACTGAAAAACCTTTTTTTTTATTTACATTTTATTAATATTAATTATGTCGTCAAAAACCCTTGCATTCATAAATATGACTAAGAAACCGTTAGTAGGATGATGATAAAATTAATATGGAACTACTTTTGAATTATAATCTACTTATCTGAAAATAATGAATAAATCGTGACGTGGTAATGACTTAAATTATTGTGACCAACTTTTATTCGTAAGTTCACAAGAGAAATATATCAAATTATAATCCCTAAGATACCAATAAGGTTATTGGTATATTTCCTACTACGATGTCCGTATTGATACATTACAACAGTGATGTGAATGTCAATTGTTTATTATCGAAAAAATGTATAACCAAAATGCAAGTCGAATTAATAAGTATTTATGACAGGTAGGTATTAAAAGTTTTGGTGAAACGAAAATATAAATGTTTATTTAGGCTATTGCTTGCAAACGTCAAACCAGACATCATAGCGTTCCTCTACTAAACAAAAGTTTATTTGTTATTCTAGTCTCTATATCGGATCATGGCTGAATCAACGATATTGTTTCTTCAAGAGTACAAATTTTAACAAAATCTGTCAAGGCGTTCAAGAGTTTAATAAAAACACACTTAATTATGATATATTATATTATTTAAAGTTGTTTTGCTATAAAGACCAGAATAGCAGACAAAAGAAAGAAGTTTGATAATTGTGTTGGTCCGTGCTCCTTTGCAGAATAGACCATCTGCCTTCCTGTGCCAGGCAGCTCGTAAAAAGTGAGCACAGGCTTACCGTTACTAACACCGCAACATCTGACTAGGTGATAGAGTTTCGCAGCGACTCACCCGGTTTGGTACTACCGCCTTACCTATTCCTGCCGCCATAACGTTATGACGTGTTCCGGTTAGGAAGGTAAGGCAGCCGATAAAATTACTTTTGCTCGAGGCCTAACATCTCGGCCTTAGGTTGGCAACGCACCATTACTACCTTTGGTGTCTCTAGGCGGCGTGAATTTCTTACCATCAGGAAATCCGCTTGCTTGTTCGCCTTCCATTATCATAAAAAAAACTTACTTAATTATGATATAAAAATATTTAATGTTGTTTTGCTATAAAGACCAGTATACTTACTTGTATGTATACTTACAGTATAAAGAAAGAAGTTTGAATTGTTCGTTGTAGTAGTAATTCACTTGTCACAGGTCATAAAAGTCGGATGTTTGTCATGTCATAAATTTCAGAGTAATTAACAAACACCTTTTCACGTTTTTTTAATATAAGCATGAATTGGCATCGGCTTACGAAATGAGAATTTGAGGAATTCCACGAAAAGCAATATCACATCAGTTTCATTCTCTTTGGTGTCGGAAAGTGTTGTTTATATCAAATGAACATCACGTTTGAAACTCACGTTATTATACGTAACAAATGTTTCAGCATTTCAAAGGATTGGCATTCATTGTAATACTGATGCTTTAATAATAAATTTCATAATAATAAGCAATTCGATTTCTGCAAATTAAAATCTATATATAAATATATAAAAAATGATTCCCGTTTTATCATCGCATCACGCCTAAACAGATAGACCCATTTTATTAATTATTTTTTGATGTGTTGTTTATTGAAGAAGGAAAATTGCTGGGTAAAAAGGAAAACCAATATATTTTTCCCATATAAAAACTGTTAGTCATGTCAAGTGATACGATGTTTGCCGAGTTGGCTAGTTATGAATAAAAACACACAGGGTTGCACTCCAGAAGTGTCGGAAAAAATTATGAATTTAACTTTAACGTTGTGAATTTCTGATATTTAGGAATGGTTAGAAACAATTTAGCACAACTTACTATAAATAGTGGTCGCCCATTGGTCGAAATTCGACCATAATAAATTTTAATATTTTGTTGATAAGAACGCCACCTTCTTTTCTCAAGACCAACTACTTTGTTTCCAAACTGTATGGTGCGCCATTTGTGATCTTTTATCGTTATTATCAATATATTTGTTTGTGTGTGTCAAATGCATGGTAGTATGGTTAATGTTTTAATGTACTTTATACGCACTATTATTGAAAAATATTAGCGTTCTGCACTTCTCCTACATATAAACTATAAGTGTGCCAAATTTTGTGCTCTTGCGTCCTCGCAATTTTCGTAAAAAGGGATCCAAAGTTTTGGCATGACGTATTAATATATAGATTATAAATATAAAAGTACTGTTATTTGTGTAGTAAAATACAATATTTATTTAATTTGGTTCAAAAAAAAGAAAAAGATACCTATATCGGCCGGCAAAAACCCCAGTATAAAATGCGGTGACAATATACTGTATTTTTTTTTATTTACGCTCCCTACTTCTTAATTCTATTTCAGTTCACGTTTCCCTCCGCGATTTTAACATTATTTCACAACGCCGCTTAAGAAGTTTTAACTTTCCCAGTTTTGGACCCGGACTGCTATTTAGAATAGAACAGCTGCTTCACTTCCAGGAAACTCAAAAGAGGGGAGCACTGGTAAATACAGGTCAGTACCAATAAGACAATTAAAGATAGAGTGCTGTGAAGCAACTTGCCCGGGTAGGGATCCACCGCCTTACCTATTCCTGCCACCACAATGACTCTGTCATGTTTCGGTCTGAAATGTAGCCGGTGGACTTGCACAATGGGTTTGACATCCCGGTTGCAGGACAGCGACGCACCTGTAACATCTAAGGTGTCTATAGGCCACGACTGTCTCTTCCCATCAGGAGACACTTACACACTTTTACACTTACGTACATGTTATTGCGGAAAAGGCAGTGTTAAATGCCAAGCACGATTATGGCACAGACCTGTCTAGCTTCCTTATTGTTATAGGTAAAAAAAATGTATGGGATATACTACCTGCTCCAGCGAACTTCGTTCCATCCGTTATGTTTGGGAGAAAATTAAATGTTGTTTTTGCTAGTTTCCTTGCAGTCGTACGGGATAAAAAGTAACCACTGTCCTTCTCCTAGTTTAAAGTTACTTCCTCGTCAATTGTCAGCAAAATCGGTTTAGCGGTTTTTGAGTTATAAATAGTGTAACTAACATGTCTTTCTTTTATAAACATAGATGGATTATACTTACTAGTAGTTAAGTTATAGTATGCAGTGTTCCCTCTAGTTTTAGGTTAGCGTCAATAACGTCGTAGTTAAGTATGCATATCTACACATCTGAAGTAGATTTTAAAATGGAGGACACTAGCCTACCACTGCGTGGTTTAGTTCAACTCATTCAAAGATTTCTCCATTCATTCATCTAGCTTTGAGTAGCGAAGGTTTATATTTGAACTTCAATGTCTCTCGTTTCAATCAATCTTTTGGAACAGACAACCTAAATAATTAAGCTCCGTAAAATTGCAAAAACCGACTCCGACTATTTCATTACGTACGTCGCGATTTAAGAATTTTTTTTGGAAGATAGCTAATGATTCCGAAATGGTCCCACATTCATTTTAACTAAAACCTACTAGCAGATTTGAGTTACACTTGCTAATGTTATAAATGCTCTAGTTTGTTGATCTGCCTGTTGATCTTTCACGGCTAACCCGCGCAACCAATTTTGATGAAATTCAATATGCAAATAGCTAACAATACAAGATCAAATATAAGCTTTTTAAAAAAATATCAACCGTCAAAGGACTGTATAAGGAATGACAGTTTATTATATTATATAAGGGCCATAACTCACCAAGATGCCATGGCGACGTGGCCAGCGACGTCGCCAACTAGTTCATATTGAGATGTATGACGGCTAATGCACTTGGTGACCGAATGGGGACATTTTGGCGACGCAGGAACGCTAGACCTAGCCATGGCAACGTCGCTGGCCACGTCGCAATGGCGTCCCGGTGAGTTATGTCCCTAAATCTTTACTATTCTACGCTAACGAAGTCGAGTAGAAACAGCATAAATTTTTGTCTATGCTAACGACCGCGTCATTGCTAAGTTCCAATTGAATATGTAGCCGATTCGCAATAGGATTGCCAAATATCATATGGTGGTACTAAGTATTTTCAACTAATCGTGGTTGTTCTAGTTGTAACTCAGTCTAGGATAGGGGCATGAAGATATTAATTGTATAGATATTATTTGTGTATCGTTCTATTATAGCCACTTAGGACAGTTTGCCACTAATGCAAGTTTACTGGTTATCCTACATTCTTATACAAAACATTATAACAGCAAGTGATGATGCCACAAAGGTTGGAAGCGGTAAGTCCTGCCATCAAGAAATCAGTACGTTATTAATCAGTACGTAATCAGTACGTTAGTATTATCGTGCTGAAGGAGATTGCGATCGCTAGTAAGTTTGTAATGTGGCCTAAGAACTCAAAATATTAAGCAAAACTTTAAAAATTACTACAGAACTTTAAATTAAAAAAATTAAAATAGGTCGACCTACACCGAGCTGATAATAGGATGAAACCGGTTTTATAGCAAATTTAGTATATCAGAAAATATATTTAAAATGGGTTGCCTGAAAAAATTCCTGGACATTTTTTTTTATTTTTTAAAATTTTTTTATTCATTAATTTGTGCAATATTAAGATATTATCCCGACTTAAAGTAGGAATAAGACGAAGTTGCAGAAGTTAGGTTGCGTGTTGTTTATCTGGATTGCCAGGTATAAACAGATAATAGTCAATGTTAGTTACTTTCACTTGATCGGATAATAGGAAAAGAAATGTTAACATAGGTGCAGTTTCATTACAATTTTTATTACAATTTAAGTTGATATATAGGGTTGCCTGACAAAAATTTGAAAATGTTAAAAACATTTTTTTTAATAATTAAAAATATTCAGTCGAGGATTTTTTAAGGCAACCCATTTTTAATATATTTTCTGATAAACCACATTTGCTATAAAACCGGTTTCATCATAATATCAGTTCGGTGTAGGTCGACCTTACTTCGGATCTTATACAATAAAATAGTTGAAGCGTAGTAAAACTGCAAAAAACCGTCTTCGATTTCATTAAGGAAGTTATTTGGGTACACAAAAATCATCGAATCCAGACTTGGTGGCAATGAATTCGGGAATACGCTCTTTCAAAAAACAATCGGTTTAGAAATAACTGAGAAATCAATTAGCATACATAAAAAAGATGGGACACGAAACTGTAACCTCCTCCTTTTTTAAAGTCGGTTAAAACTCGGCCTGACAGAAGAAAATACACATTAAATTAAAAATCTGTTTAATTATTTGCCGATTTAAAAGACTCCAATTTGCATGTGTAACTAAAATTCAAAAGCGTTCGGTTTTAAACTAAGTGATCGCTACTATTATTAGAAATACGAATCTAAGTTTGTTTGTTACACTTTAAAGCGAAAAAAATTGTTGGTTATCATGAAACTGAACATATTTTTGGAGGTGTTAAAAGTGACATAAGATGCTTTTTAATGACTTTAATACGAGCGAAGCCTCAGCTAAAAGCTAGTTTCTTTATAAAGTCATAGTAAAATTCAAGCAAACTCCACTCCGCACCTCGTTCGTAAGCTGCGGATTATTACAAAATTCATGATTTTCAAGTTAAAATTTCAACATGTCGAAGTTGCCAAGTTTCTTCGTAAGACTTAATGTAAAATATTAATTACATTCTCATGCGTTGGCTTGGTTAATGTTGAAATTACACTGAATATTTACAGCGGAAGCTTAATTAATTGAAATACGTGTAAGGCACATTGACGAGAACCAATCAAATTTCGTTATATCTGTAATATTTGTATAACAAATGAAATATTATTTTATCCCTTCAAATTTTGTTATTGCTGGAATATTTGAAAAGTAATGAAAATAATATTTACAAAGCACCGAATGTGATGGCTATTATTACTAAAACAAAAAAAAAATGTCGAACTTGTATCACAAGTTTACGCGAGTTGAGCTGACCAAATATATTTATTTACTTTCTTTGCATAATTCTGTGCTTATTCCAACGTTATTGTATGGAAGCGAGAGTTGGTATGTCAGAAAGAGCATGAAAGTAAGATAAATGCGGTCGAAATGAGAGCACTACGGAAAATATGTGGTGTAACGCTCGTTGACCGCATTCGTAACAGTGAGATCCGAGAAAGAGTGGGATTGAAAGAAAGTGTTGGTGCTAAAATGCGAAAGGGCATGCTCCGCTGGTTCGGTCATGTGGAAAGAATGACAGATGAAAGATTGACAAAGCAGATATACAATGCGAATGTGGATGGATGTAGGTACCCGGGGAGACCAAGGCTGACATTTCACGATCAGATCAATCGGATATTATCCGAGGGTGGTGTCAAGAGTCTCCGAAACCGGCGTGTTTGTATGAAAAGGGTAATGAATGTGAAGGAAGCAAGACAGGTTTGTCAGGATCGTGAGATCTGGCACTTGATACTCTCTGCCTACCCCGTAAGGGACTTGGCGTGAAGATATGTTTGTATGTATGTACGATAAATATTTATTTTTCACTTTACTAATTAGTTTTGCTTGCGATCTTTTTAGAGATTTATGAAAAATATTAAAAAAGTATCATTACGCCCAATAAAAACAAAAAAAAATGAAAGATTAATCGTTTATATATTATATAAAAGAAAGTCATGATAGTTAAACCGATTGGGCTGAAAATTGATGACCTTAGAACCGGGACCTTCTCCCGGTACATGGGGTACATTTTATCCCTTACTATAGCGAAGGAAAAATGACATTTTAATTTTTACCATACAAACGGAACGGGCGGAACGAAGTTCGCCGGAACAGCTAGTATATAATAAATGAAACATAATAGTGAAATTAAACAATAGTATCGGCGATGTCAAACGTTCATTTCGTTTGACATCAATCATTTATTAATTAATCTCCTATTAATATTATAAATGCTAAAGTTTGAATGTTTGTTTGTTACTTCTTCACGCAAAAACTAATGAATCGATTTTCGCGAAATTTGGCACACACATATAGGCTAACTTTGATTACCACATAGGATAGCTTTTGTCTCAAAAAAATTTTCCTGTGGGACCATTACCCGGGCGGCGGGAAATGCCGTGGGCAACAGCTAGTCATACATAATAGACAAATTAGACAACAGTATCTGCAACGCACAAAAAAAACCGAAGATTTATTCTGAAAATACACACTTGACATCAATCATCTTTATTGATGTTTAAAATATATATTGACATCAATCATCGTTTATTTTCTATTAAAATAAAATATTTGTTAATTAATATGTAGGGCCGCAAATAATATGGGATGTGTGAATTCGCACCGCAACATAATTAATATTAAACCACATCCAACCCTCGATAATACATTTAATATTTATTCAAGCTATTACAGTCGGTTTGAAATCAATCTAACTCATCCAATTTAATAAGCTAACATTTGGAGCTGGAATTCTTAATCTTATAATAACATGGTTTTGATTATTCAGTAGAGAGCTTCTTTTTAAAATTAATTGAGTTAATAATTTTACGCAGAATTTTAATATTACAAGGCACAAATTAAAATTCGGTGTAATCTATATATTAGTACGTAATGCCAAAACTTTGGACCCCCTTTTACGAAAATTGCGCCGACGCAGGAGCACAAAATTTGGCACACTTATAGTTTATGTGTAGACTAGAAGTGCAGAACGCTAATATTTTTCAATAATAATGCTTATAAAGTACAATAAATCAATAAATAAAACATTCCCCACACTACCATGCATTTGACACACACAACCAAATATATTGATGATAACGATAAAAGATCACAGATGGCGCACTAAAAAGTTTGGAAATAAAGTAGTTGGTATTGAGAAATGAAGATGGCGTTCTTATCAACAAGATATTAAAATTTATTATGGTCGAATTTCAACCAATCTGCGACCACTAGTCCTATTAATGTTATAAATGCGAAAGTTTGTCTGTTTGTTTGTTTCTTACTGCTTCACGCAAAAATCGCTGAACTCATTTTCTTGAAATTTGGTACATTTGTAGAAGGTAACTTGGATTAACACGTAGGATATTTTTATCACGAAATAATGCATATAAGACCAAGCGGGCAATGCCACGGGCAACAGGTAGTAATTAATAACTTCATCATAATGCTGGATGAAAGTCTCAGTTTAATTATTTACTTTGCGAAATGTACAAATATATTAGGTATTGCCTCTTTTCATACAAGTTACAACTTTACATTACAATAAGTCGCATAAAATTGTCAATATTTTATGATACAACCCCTCAAGCTAATAAATATTTGAGTTGATTGTCAATTACAGAAAAATAAGTTGCCTTATCTGATCACGTAATATTAAGGACAGCATTTTTCTATATACATAAAAATGAATACTTAATTCTCGTGGTCATCATATTACGACTAAACGAATGGACCAATTTAATAATTCTTTTTTTTTAGTTATTGTCAAAAGATAGTTTTTCACGTACAAGCAATTAGTAAACCCAAGCGATACTAAGTTCACCGGGTCGGCTAGTAGTTTGCATAAAGCAACATGCTACCCGCAGCTAAGCCCGCATATTAGTTGTTCCCGCGGGAGTCTGTAAAAGCTGGAAATTCTGTTCTGGACAAGCTAAACTTATTTTAGATGTATGTTTTTTTCCCAATGAAACAAAAAAACTGGCCAAGTGCGAGTCGGACTCGTACACGAAGGGTTCCGTAGTATTATTAAATAGTAAATTGCAATTTTTAGCTAGGTTTTCGATACACATCTGGGCAGCATGACGACGCTTGCGCCAATACGCACGGCTATGACTCGCTCCGTGATGTTACCACCCCCGCTACCTGCGCTGCAGTTGCTTAGCAACCGCCTCTCGCTCGCGCCACAACTACACCACGGCGCGGCGCTTGCACCGTGTTTAGATGCACGGATTATTTTCATTTTATGAGTTTTTATATATTAGATTAGGTATTTATTTTTATAGTTTGTATATTTCTAAATATTTACTTACAAATATTCAAATTTCTACCTGTTTAATAAGATCGAGTAAAACTTGCTTAAAAATTACGTTTGTTGTATGGGAGCTCCCTTTAGCATTCACTTTGTTGTTATTTAATTATTTATTTTAAGAAGTAACACATAAGTAAATATTCCGTGAAAATTTGAAGTTACCGGTTTTAATATTGAGCAAAAAATTACAAAAAAACACATTTGCTGTATGGGGGTTTATATATATATATATATATTTGTATTTGTTGTTATAGTTGCAAAGGAAATTATTTCTGAAAATTTCAGCTTCTAACTATCACGGCTTATGAGATATAGCCTGGCGACTGACAGACAGCAGAGGCTTAGTAATAGGGTTCTGTTCAAACCCTTTTGGTACGGAACTCTAAAAAGAAATGGAACATTGTAAACATGTCATGTTAACTTGTAAACGCCATTCTAATCAAAGTTTTTCGATGAATAGATTAAACATATGTATCAATCTATCTAATATATAAAATTTTCGTGTCACGATTTGCGTGATTGAACTCCTCTGTAACACTTTGACCGATTTTGGTGAAATTTTTGAGCATACTGGTTAGGTCTGAGAATCGGCCAATATCAATTTTTCTTACACCTAAGTGACAAGGATGACTCACACCAATTATTTTTACTAAAATCACATTAAAAAAGTAGCAGAACAACGTCTACCGGGTCAGCTAGTATCGTATACAAATCAATCTGGTAGCACTAAAAGTGTTTTGTCTGAAAAAAGATAACGATAACTTAAAATTAGTTTAGAAGTGCGCACAAAATTACCATAAATGTAATTTTTTGACCAGAATCTTCGGCAATTTAGACAAGTTATTAATTTCCCTATACATCCAATATAAAAAACAACAATGGCCAGTAAAAACTGACAATATTAAATCACCGTGTCGGTCCAGGCACCTTTGCAGAATAGAACATCTGCCATCCTGCCATGCAGTTCGAAAAAGGCGAGCATAGGCTCACCGTCACTAACACCGTGACATCTGACTAGTTGGTAGAGTTACGTAGTGACTCGCTCGGATTGGTACAACCCACCCCTTTACTTATTCCTGCCGCCATAAAGTCAGTGCTTGCCTTTGACGTGTTCCGGTTCGGGAGATAAACCCGGTAAAATTACTATTTCTCGGGACCTAGCATCCTGGCCTGAGTTTGGCAACTTTTGCTACCCTTTTCTGTCTTTAGGCGTCAGGAAATCTGTCTGCTTGTTTGCCTTCCAATATCATAAAAAAAGAAGTATTCTTTTGTATTCTATTACACATTTTTCTAATTAAAATCAACCTCACGATTTAATATAATTTTTACTTCAAGGGAACATGAGGTTTTAACGATATCGTAATTACAAAAGCAGGCAGTTTGATAGTAGTAGTCATTCGAAAAGACTTTGGAGATAATAAAAATCTCCACAGTCTATCGTCACAGTATCAATATTAAATTTCATTTCAGTAAGTCAGATCAATATCAATACAGTCAGTCAGTTACTTCGTATGGAAGTAATCAATGTGGCGTCCTGCTTTCCAATAAAATTTTGATGGCTCAGCCCTTACTGAAATTTATCTTTAGTACAACCCTGATGATGTTGTGAAAAAGTGAAACAAATTGGCTAAAATGTTAGTCTGTTCTGGGAAAGTACATGTGTTTATTAAGTAAAAGTACACAAGTTCAAGTTTTACTTTAAAAAAGTATAGGAAGTCTACCAAGTGCCGACAAGGAAGGATATGTGTTGTTATTGAAGTTATTTAGCTCTTCTGTGAAAACTTTTAAGATTGAAACAAAATTATCAATCAAACATCAATCACGCTTAGAGTGTAGCCTATGACAGCCTTTCAAGTAAGTATTCACACACAATTCATAGGTACCAAAAAAAATTGCTTCGTGCAACGGCAAAAAAACAAACAAAAAAGAACTTCGAAAGTATAATGTTACTACGGATTGAAATAACATTTTAACTTACTACAGTATGATTGATACAGAATGATTATGATTAGGCGCAGACCAAATTGGTGGATAGGCCAGTAACTTTATCTTTAGCATTTCAAAAGTTTTTTTATACAAGAGAAGACAAACGAGCAAGTGAGTCACCTGATGGAAGTGATCATCGCCGCCCACGGACATCCGCAACACCAGGAGTATCACAGATGCGTTGCCGAACTTTAAGGAATTAGTACGCTCTCTTCTTGAAGGTCCCTAAGTCATAATCGTTTGAGAATACCACCCTCGATAACTGATTCCACAAAGGTCTTGTACAAGGTAAGAAATGTCTTCCGAATGGCACAGTTGTAGATCGCCACGCATCAAGATGATGGGCATGATACTTTAAACTCTGTCAGCTGATTGTTCCGAGTTTCTGTTCCGTGTTGCTTTTAATCTACTATGTAAAATAAATTATCTGCATGCTTGGCATCTCGAAAAGTGCGATATAAATTCAAAATATAATTGCCAAGGAGACTACTAGTGTAAGAATACTGTGAAGCTACGTGTACTAGGATCCACCACCTAAATACAGGAATTACATTACACAAAACCACGGAAAACTTAATAAAAAGAAAATTTATTTAGATTATTTAAGGTAATTTTTAGCTTACAATTTTCAATTAGATCCCGTAAAAAAGTTAAACAATTTAAACACACAAAATCTAATTATTAAAGTTTCCGATTAACACATTAATCATTTAAAGTATCACGCGTACCAAGTAAATGAGGTCCATTGTCCCCGTAATTAATAAACGAAAATCGTTGTTAAACATGTCACCTGTCACGCCGTGATCACTAATTACCTGAAATTACCAGAAACGTGACACTATTGTTAAACACGTCGATAAATACTGTGTATGTAACATGACTTAAACATGTTGATAAAAACTGTGTATGATTACTACAGGGCTGAATGATAAACAATGGCGGAAATATGCGACTTTTTTAGAAGCTTTTATTTTTCTTCAACGGTTTTTTTGTTACTTACAAATTAGAGGATAAATTTTGGAACTGAATTTTCAATCAGTGAACTCCCATCGTAAGCTACAATTTGTAATACAATTTAACATTAGCAGTGTTTCTATAAATTTAAAAGAAAGAAAAAAGGATTTGAATCCTGTCTGGGTCTGTTTGTTACAGGAACACGTCTCAAGACTACGAATGCTCAAACTATATAAGCATAGTGCGTTTGAGTATCTAAACCTTTTGAGCATCTATGATTTAAGCTACTGAGGATTCAAGTAAATGTTAATTCAAAATGGCTGCCGCAACAAAATGGCGGAATACATATTTGTGTAACACCCACAGGTATGGAATGCAAATGGTTGAATAGCAGAATACAATATTTAAAAAAATAATAAATAAAGAAAGTCCAACAAGTTATTCTTATTTTTTTTAGAAAAAAATGGATCTTCACTCCCATATCTCCGAAGAGGTACTCTACAGAGGCACAACCAAGGCACCCACGACTAGCCGAAGACACTAAGTCCCACAATGTGATAGGTGGCAGACCTATCGCCAACCGGCCATATTCCTAATCCCGAGCAACATTTTTTTATTAGAAAGTTAGAAAAACCCAATTTTCTTTTTGTTGTTCGACCCGCGATTCGAACCCAGGACCTCATGCAGTCAAGTCCAACAACTGAACCGCTAGACCACAGAGGCGACAAATCGAAATTTTGGGAAATCGTTTATGATTCTAAACTAAATAATAATTTTACACTTTATTGGATAATAATTTACACGTTCGGTGTTCGAGTATATACATCGTAGAATAGGAGTAAGTTGCATCTTCTGGGACCAGAATTCGAAATCCTTTTGGGTCGCTAAGCCAGCAAAGTAACTTATTCTGGGATTATAGCAAGACGTTTACATTATAGTCGTTGGTTTGGGTAAAGTATTTCACACAATACAAGTAAATCTATTTTTGAATAAATCCTAGACTGTCTCAAATGTCAGGGAACAAAAGAGTCTGGGCAATGTTTCTTAAAAGTCGTCTGTAGGATTTTTGTGATTTGATACTTTAAATTTAACATCTTTTAAATACTGTCTTATAGTTCATTTACCCGTAAAACTTTGCTTTTCTATATTTTTTTATTTATCACCATCGTTGCTTTAATCTCAGTTGTACTAACGTTTGATCGTGTAAACGTAAGGCTCCCTTTCTCCTCTTTATTCTTTAAACATAGTTAACATCATGTCTGTCATCTCATTCGTTACATTTTTGTGGAGTGGAGCCCTTTCTACTCTTAGTTCTTTACAAGATCTTTTAAGGTAGCATTGCTTCTTGAAAAGTATCTTCACGCCCATATCCCCGAATAGGTAGGCAGAGGTACAACCAAGGCACCCACGACTAGCCGAAGACACTAAGTGCCACAATGTGATAGGTGGCAAGCCTATCGCCAACCGGGCACATTTCCAATCCCGACCAACATTTTTTTTATTAGAAAATTGGAAAAATCCAATTTTCTTTGTGTTGGCCGACCCGGGATTCGAACCCGGGACCTCATGCAGTCAAGTCCAACACCCGGACCGCTAGACTACAGAGGCGATATTGCTTCTTGAATACGTCTAAAAAAACTTTCATGAACAAATTCAAAATATACACTTTTTAGATAATACCCGTACGTTTCCATAGTACATTCAATACTTAAGCAAACTAACTAGTTTTAATTTTAAAATCTTTGCCAGTCATAACATTTAAAGATAAATCAATCTACTTCGTGTTTTTAATGTACACTATTTCGTTGTTATTCTTATCTATTACAAACCTTAAAATCATCATGTACCTACAATGAAGAGTCTAAATTCTAAATTTCCAAATGACATATAAAATGAAAACCAAAGTAAACCTATTTGTATTCTGTGCAAGGGTAATAAAGCTAAACTAGCGCTCATCCTCATTAGATTATTTAGATATACGCTAGGAAAATTAACTGTTTTTAGCGTTTCTGCTCTGAAGCAGCGAAATCCTTTCAGATTAACAGTTTATATGCGAGCGATGTCACTCGACGTAATTATGTGCTAAGGCTTAAGCTGTGTAGAGGGAAATGAGGCCAGGACTCTAATACACTGATAAATGGAGTGCTTTTTAGAAACCCTTGAGACGCATACTTAGACTATTTCAATTCTTGAGACTATTTTTGCAGATGCATTAGTTTTATAGTTTTTGGCTAAAAGGGAAAATGAAATGTTATCCCACCACAAAAATAGAAACCAGGATTATAATACACTGATTAAGCCGCTATACGTCTCAATCATGTTGAATCGTCGTTATAAATGTATAAAACCAGACCTTTAAAGTTATAATTAACAATAACTTTTTATATGTCATTTGTATGTATATATGTTTAACTTTTTATATGTTTTATTTGTTCACAATTTTTTTTAAATAAATATGGAAACCAAAACACAATTTAAAAACAAAACGTCCACAAAAAAAATTTTTGACGTTTGGCTTTGGAAACAATTAATTACATTAGTTTCTATAGAAATTGAATATTGTGACAGATGCATGAACAACAAGAATTAAAATTAGCTCTTTGTTTCAATCCTTTATTAGATACACTAAAACATATCTAAAAAGATGAACGTGTCACGATTCCTAGAGATCTGCCTAGTTTCCTCCAAATTCATTACTTTTTCATCACTACGCTGGTGTTGGATACGCTTGATACCACAATCTGATAACGTCCGAGGGATTTGGTAATGAAATATAACAAACCTGGGTCTCTCCAAATACCTAAAACCATCCACATTCACGTTATGGGTCTAGAATAAACACGCAAACTATACAATAGTTATTTTATCAAACTTCTAAACTGCACCACTGGTGAACAAATTGCTACTTATTAAATTCATTGATTAAAATCTAACAGAAAAAATATTGAATATTTAATATCTGTGTTTGTGTTGGAAGGCAAAAGTGGGAGTGTCAAACTATAATAATAATAGAGTTCTTTGCGTGTTCGCCAATTCACTTTACTGATGGCGTAGGGTTGTCACGTTTATTTAAATTTTATAACGTTTATTTTATTTAAAATGATGCTGTGTTAAGCGACGAATCGTTTATCTGTTATACAATATTATTAATATAGTATTACAAAACTATATTGTCTATATTTTAATTAAGTGTTTAGGGTAAGTTTTTTAATTCGATTATTGTCTCTCTTAATCTAAAATATTTTTCGACCTTTCGATCGTATTGTATGTATTTACTAACTTTAAAACTACTAATAGTTTGAGACTTACTATGCACTTCTGAATTTGTTTTGTATAATAATAATAGTGTATTTCATATTTTACTTAACTCGTCTAATTGTTTATGTTTTAACCATATAAAGTTACAATCATAAAAAACACAAATTAATAAAAACAAGTCTAAACTTAATTCATATATTGTAGGAGCATAAAATTTGGCACACTTATAGTTTATGTGTAGTAGAAGTGCAAAACGCTAATATTTTTCAATAATAATGCTTACAAATAACACAATTGAGGTACATTAAATCATTAAATAAAACATTACCCACACTACCATTTATTTGAAACACACAAACAGATATATTGATGATAACGATAAAAGATCACAGATGGCGCAAAGTACTTGGTCTTGAAAAATGAAGATGGCGTTCTTATCAACAAGATATTAAAATTTATTATGGTTTCGATTTCGACCAATGGGCGACAACTAGTAATTAAAAAAAACGTAAATTAATAGAATCTACTATGCACAAATTGACACCCCTGCATGCCATGTTATAACCTGTATAAATACTATCCTGGCTATTACAAGGCTCGTCGTATCGATTGAAGGGCTCTGGTTCAGTCCACTTGGATCCCTGCTACACTTAAAAACCACTTGCTATGTTTTATTTCGTTTTGAAATAGATTTCAAATAGCAAATTTGTAGAAACTATAAAAAATCGAAATCAAGTCTCAGTTTCTCATACAATAATAATTTATAAGTTTGTTTTACAATTCTAAGACTATTAACAGCTCAGAAACTGTATAGTAGGAAGAATCTGCTACAAATAGTAAAGTTCATTGCTTTGCGCACCTATCTTGCCTATATGTGTAGGTACAATTCTTGTTCACCTAATTTTTTTTAAATATTTTAAGGAAAACTAGCACACAGATTTCCTAATGGTAAGAAATTTACGACTACAACAAAACTAGAGAGAACAAAGGGAGGTACGATGGCAAACTGAGGCTGTGATCTTTGTCCCTGAGTAAAAGTAAGAACCGAAAGCGCTGACGTTATGGCGGCAGGAATAGGTAAGGTGGTGGTACCAATCTGGGCGTGTCGCTGCATAACGCTACCACCTACTCGAATGCCACGGTGCTAGTGATGGTAAGCCTGTGTTTGCCTTTTCCAAGCTGCCTGGCAGTAAGGCAGATGGTCTATTCTGCAAAGGAGCCATAAGAGCTTAAGGAGCTTAAATAAGTACTAATATGAACTTAAGTATTTCTATGTTGACTAACACCTTTAGCATTGGTAGGTATCTGTGATTTGCTTACTTTGGGGTTACCTTAATTTGTGTAATTTGGCCAAAGATATTTTTGGTTTATTTGAAAAAAATATTTTTTTTTAGTTTAATAATCTTAAAGAATTAGCAGATAAAGTACAATACAAAATTACAATTACGATGACTTTAGTGGTCACTTTGATGCGCACTCACAAAACTAATTTTAAGCTATCGCTATCTTCTTTCAACGAAAGTAAGAGAAAGAGATAAAATACTTTTAGTGCTATCAGACTAGTTGGTACATGACATTTCTACATTTATTTAATCTACTCGGGAAACGTTGATTAAAAACGTTACATCCAGACTAATCTAACATGTCTTAAATATGCTATCTCTTGTGTTTTTTTTACGACATTGGAAGGCAAACAAGCAGACGGATTTCCTGATGGTAAGAAATTCTCGTCGCCTAAAGACACCAAAGGTGGCAATGGTGCGTTGCAGACCAGAGGCCGCGATGTTAGGCCTCGAGCAAAATAAAGTTTACCGGCTACCTTACCCTCCGAACCGGAGCACGTCATGACGTTATGGCGGCAGGAATAGGTAAGGCGGTGGTACCAATCCGGGTGAGTCGCTGCGAAACTCTACCACCTAGTCAGATGTCACGGTGCTAGTGACGGCAAGCCTATGCTCGCCTTTTACGAGCTGCCTGGCAGAAGGCTGATGGTCTATTCTACAAAGGAGCTCGGACCAACACGATTGTGTTTCATTTATAAGGTAAGAGAATCACTACCGATATATGACATCGGCAACCCTAATCCAACTACTCTTGATATAAATACTTTTCTATCACAAGGCTCGGCGCATCGATTGGAGGGCTCTGGTTGAATCCACTTGTTTAACCCTTTGCTACTTGAACACCCCTGACATAGTTTACTTACCTGGATTTCTTACAATGGCTATATAATAACTGTTGTATGGTAACTGGTATCAAAAGCGTAGTAATTAATTTTTTGACGTGAATAGACGTTTTGAACAGCTTTCACAGTGGAAAGCGATTAAAAAATGATAACTTTCGGGGCATAAAATATGGTTTTATAGCAACGTATGTTCATTTAAAAAACAAGTAATTGTCTATACTAAAAATTTGTAAATATTGTGAAAGAAAAACCAAAATAATACTACATTCAATGTTATTTCCCTGTTTTGACCCGGGTCTTCTGTGTACAATAGATCATCTGCCTTCCTGCTAAAATTGCATTGTCGAATTCCGGTCCGTAGGATAGGGTAGATTCGCAAATAGGCAAGGTAAAGAAAAAAAATGTAAATTTAGTTACAATCACTCTGAAGATGCTGTAAAAATGAAACCGGTTGGCTAAATTTGTTACTTTTTGTTATTCATATTCAAAATAATGGGAAAGTATCTCGGTTTCTTCTTACTTCAAGTTGTAACTGATTGATCTGCTGAAAGATAGTTCAAGAGGTGGGACTGAACCTTAGCTAAATTTAATTCGACATCTAAACCAGTTTTCGCAGAATAGCTAAATTACTTTAAGAAGTTTGTTAAACAGTTTTTTTTTATAAGTAACTAGCAGTTCAGTCGAACTTTGTCTGCGAAAATTAATATGTTGTTTTTCCAAGTTTCTTCACAATCGAACAGGATAAAAAGTAACCTATATCCTTCTCCCTAACCGGACCCCTATTTATCGCTATCTTCTTTCAACGAAAGTAAAAGAAAGAGACATAACACTATTAGTAATGTCAGATTAGTCTGTACGCGACATGTCCACTAACGTTTAATCTGTCACCGAAATCGTTGATTAAAAAAATTCACAATTTGACATATCCAGATTTATCTGCTAAGTCTAAAATGTTCCATCTCTTTTATTTTTGTTTAATTTGAAAAGATAGCCTGTGTCTAAAATAAGTTAGGTTTGTGAGCAGCGAATTCACCGCCATTGTAAATCCTATTAATATTATAAATGCGAAAGTTTGTAAGTATGTATGTATAAATGTTTGTTACTCTTTCACGCTCGAATGGCTGAACGGATTTGTCTGAAATTTGGAAGACAGATAGATTGTGACCTGGATTAACATATAGGCTATTTTTAATCCCGATCGCACACCGGGTTTCTGTGAAAATGCGGGCGAAGCCGCAGGTAGCAGCTAGTATTGTATAAAATAATACTTATCCATAAACAGTACCAAACATAAAATAGCATAAGCCCGATAAAAATAGCATAAAAAATAACACTTACCGATAGTCATTACCCAAATAGTAATACCCTTTGTAAAATCCCTTGTTTTAATGGATTTTGATTGATCTGACCCAAATATCTAATACTGATTCTATATTCTCTAGGACCTAGGATGTACTATTATGCGAAATTAAGTATTATGATCTGATAGTAAGTATAAGTTTCAAATGCATTTTGAGATTGAAGGGCTACAATATTAACATTGCTGTCGACAACGGTCACACCAGTTACAGCCGCAACGTCTTGGTGTAAGACAATTATTTGTGTAAAACTTTCGAGAACCTGAAACGTAGTACAAATTAAAATGCTAGCTATTTTACTGGACATACGGAGACGTAGGATGTATGATTTTTCAATTTTTGTAACAGCTTTTGAATGGATTATTCGATTTGGATTATAACTAGTCTAAAAATACTAAAAAGTTTTAATTATGAAAATATTTAGTTGGATAAGGATTAGTATGAAGGTAACATGGTCCAGGTCCCATCCGGGTTCATCCTCGATACCAATTTTCAGCCTAAACTCTAAATATATAGATTACTTAGTATGATGACACATAAGTCATTATATTTATGTTGATTTTTTTTTTTATTTGTGTTTTGTACAGACATGTAAATCTATCTTACATGTTAAATTAGCACCCTCTGTGTTTTGGGCTTGCTGGAACAAATTTTTCTAAGTGTATAATTTTATTTTATAATATAATAAAATTTTATTGTAAAATTTTACATATTCACTTATTTCATTACTATTTTGTAACTTTACGGGCGTAGCAGCGTTCAATATCTAGTGAAGAATAATGAATAATAATCCAATAACACAATCTTTTCCCTTACGCCAAATACTCGTTCTAAAATTATCCAAATCTTATAGCGGCTTAGTAACTGAGGGTTAGGGTTTCAGATATCAGTAAACACAGCCAATGGAAGTCGAACAAACAATCAGCCAGCGACGCGGTAAATAATTAAATACAAATATATTGAGCTAGAAGGGTGTAAGGGTTGCTCCTTGTATGGTGTATTATATAATCTAAAAATGTGAAATGTTTTGTAGGTTTGTGCTTATTAATTTTTATAAAAAAAACTTCTGTTTTTTGCAATAAAATCTAGAAAAAGAAAAATATTTTTTGATAGTTGTTTTAATTTCAATATGAGATACTACTACTACGCTGATGTTTTTCTGCCTTAAATAAAAGAAAGTATTTTCGCGTAGGGTAATGTTATGTAACTATTTATGCACATGAATAACATAAAAAAAGCTAGTTTTAAACCCCGGTGAAAAAAGGAGTGTTATACGTTTGACGTGTGTAGGTACAACTCGTATGTTGTCAAGAGTTGAGTATGTCGGAAAAAGCATAAGAAAATATGTGGTGTTACGCTCGAAGGCCGCATTCGTAACAGTAATATCCGAGAAAGGGTGAAATTGAAAGAAAATGTTGGTGTTAAAATAAGAAAGGGCATTCTCCGCTGGTTCGGACATGTAGAAAGAATGACAGATGAAAGATTGACAAAGCAATAATGTAGGTACGCGGGGTTGACATTCTACGGTCAAATCGCTAGGGTGCTAGCTGAAGTTGGTGTCAAGAGTCTCCGAAACCGGAGTGTTTGTATGAAAAGAAAAGTGAATGTGAAGGAAGCAAGGCTAGTCTGCCAGGACTGTGAGGCCTTGACGTGAAGACATGTATTTTATCAGACAAGATATTTTATAGATAAGTCAACGAACAAGCTTACGGGTTGGCTCTGTTTGTCTGTGGCTTATAACTCGTAAACAAATGGGCCGATTTCGATTCGTTTTTTTTTATTTTTTAGCTCACTTGATCTATAAAAAGTGACAGTGACATTGAATTTTTCCGTTTAAAAATATCCAGCAGTTAACGTCAGAGAAAAAATAAATTATAGGCAGACATCGTACGAAATAAATTTCACACTCTTTTGTATCTTTTTTAGGAATAAATATTCTTGTATATATTTGATTTAATGAAGATGTTAAATTTGAATGAATATTTATTGTTAATTGTTAGTATGAGGGATGATGACCATAAAATCGTAAATCTGTTAATATGGAGGAGTCATCTACAGTCAAGGGTCCGAAAACGCTGGTCGACGACAGCATGGCAGTCCTTAGCAACTTTTATTTGAATTGAGAATTTTCCCAATAAATGTTACCCTTTCATCACTATTTTATAGGTAATCATAATATTAATACGTGAAGCAAAAACTTTGGACCTCTTTTTCGAAAATAGCGCCGACAAAGGAGTATGAAATCTGGCATACTTATAGCTTATGTGTAATAGAAGTGCAGTACGCTAATATTTCTCAATAATGATGCTTATAAATTGCATTTAATAAATATAAAAGGCATTACACAATACACATACCACCATACACTTGACACACACAAACAAAAATATTGATAACGATAAAAGATCACAGATGACGCACAAACTTTATTCATAATGTTTGGAAACAAAGTAGTAGGTCTTGATAAATGAAGATGGCGTTTTTATCAAATAGTTAATTAGCAATAGGACCCTAATAATGATTGAACATTACATTTTAATAATTTATATTTAATAACTTATAATTAAAATTTATTATGGTAATAGGCGACCACTAGTAAATATAAATATTTTCTAATGAGAACATCGCTGCCAGTCAGGAAGGCAGATGGTCTATTCCACGCAGAAGACCCAGACTAACAAAGAAGGAACACGACAGAGTCAGTTTGGCAGCAGGAATACCTGGTCGATCCCTAACCAGTCCACTAGTGCCACTAGTCTTGTTGGTTATGACCTATTTAGCTTATTCTCGTCTCTTCTAAGCTGCCCAGCAGGGAGGCAAAGGGTCTATTTAACATAGAGGACCCGGACCAACACAGGGAAATCAGTCACACAATCAGTCAGTCTATAATCAGGAAATTGGTAGTAGCCTGTGTGAACATCTGCAAAGCACTCCACTATCTAGCCGTGACTGTCAGCACTAGTGAAATTACTCAGTAACTTTATAAAGGTACTAAATTACAAGCAGGCGATGGGGACATCACATACCAACACGCAAAAAATAATATGCAGTAAAAGTGCTTAAAACTGACTTCAATTTAAATAATGCACATTTTTTTTTCCTTGGGACATTTTTATCCTAATCAGATTTAATGACAATCATCCTATTGCTGACTGTGACTGTCGATAAAACGCTCTATCAAACAAAGAAAAAGGTTTCAAGCTTGACTAACAACTTATCTTCTTACTTAGACTGCGTCAAACGCAGGCCTCCCTCAAAACCTAAACAAAAATTCACAAGACACTACATTGCACCGTCGCCGCCCGGTCTCGGCGACGAAGATCTCTCTTGCACTCGGCGCCTAACGCCGAGCGATGAGCCACTACTCCTCCATCAAGTCCACCAAGTAACCCAAGCACAGCACCAAGGTATATACCAAGGTATGGTCTCCTGAGAGACAGCCCTTGTTGCTGGCGTTGTAGGGAACAGTCTAATTCATCTAAATAATGATGTCTCGGGCTAAGCACTCTGCTCGGCCTACAAAGCCTGGTTACGTTGTAAAAACTGCAAGGTTGGCAATACTTTAGTCATTGTCGAAAAATCTTTGAGTACTTAAGTTTCTTTTAAGTTTAACTTGTTAGTTATAATATCAAATATATTATGTCAAATCATTTCCGTCTTTTTAATTGAAGATTTACTTAATTACAAACAATAAATTAAAAAATATATAAAAATGTTTTGAAATTATCTGAGCACCAATTAAAAATAATCCTCGTTTCGTTGTAAATTGATTGGTATCCTAATCGGCTTGTAATATTTCGTTTCGGTTCATTTGCTAAAAGCTAATCTGATTGACTGCCATGTTGTTTTTCTTTCTGAAGTACATTGGCAGGAAGAGATTAACTGTTTCCGGATTGCATTTTTTTTTTTCATTTAACAATATAATCAAATATATTCATATTGTTGTTTTGATTAAGTACTCCTTCTTGACAACAAAAGAGCAGCCAGATTGTTCTCATTAAAATATCATAATCTATAAGTACACATAAAAATGAATTACCGTTTTCCGTGTTCATCGCATCACGCATGATCTGGGGACCATCTTTGCTTAATCTTTTTTTGGTATATTGTTTATTATCAAGAGAAGGATTATACGTAGAGAAACCCGGAAAAATTTATGGGAAAACAGGAATAACAATACTTTAATTTTCCTCATGTACAAATTGTTAGAAATGTCAAGCGACACGAAATTCACCGGATCGGCTAGTTTCAAAATAAATTAACAAAAAATCCAAACCTATCTGCAAAATGTAACTATGACCCATTTAGACTACGTTAAGTCAGCCTTCAAGCAAACAAAAACGCGTTGGAATTGGTTTATTTGTTACAACTTCAAACTTATTACATCTCTCTTTTCAAATCGATGATTAAACGTTATGGTTTCATCCAAAAACTCATGTTTTATTTATTTCAATAGCATTAACATCATTGTCTAACGTGGTCACCACATTATAAGTCTCTATGTCTAGCTTAATACGCGAGCATAGTCAATAGAAGTAGCAAGTAATAAATTAAAACTTATTGCTAACTATTCCCAATTTAAAATCCATACATTTCACTGGCGAAACTTAATGTAATTCCATTGTATACACATTTTTTCAAAGTAATCTCTTGTACTTATTCACAATACACTTTGTTTAATACTTTATGTCACATTTACCGATTTGCATCAAGAAATCCTGAAGTGGATCAGCAATAGATTAAGGACTATACACACTTTTTAAAGTAAACTCTTTAACTTTTTTACTCTTTTACACTTTTGCCAACCGGTAAGTGTGGCATATTTTAAATAAAGTGTAGTGTAAAAAGTACAAGAGTTTACTTTAAAAAAAGTATGTACAGTCCTAAACTTATTGATCGTTTCTGGTCCACTAAGGAATAAACAAATTGGTCATCAATTACACTAGCTTTTAGCAAATGAACCCGTAGCAAATTACGAGCAGATTAAGATCATAATCAATTTAACTACGGGACGATTCCTAATTAATGTAAAGGTAATTTTCGTGGAAATTATTAACAAAATTCGATACTTTCCGTTCGTACAAATAAATTGCTAATTTTGATTAATTTTCTGAAAACTGAGAAATAAGGGTGGAAGGTTAAATGTCGCGGAGCGATAAGCGATAGCGGGTAGTAACAATGTCGTAGGATAGCTATTAATATTAAAACTCAAATACTTATTATATATTTATTCGAAAAATAATAGCCTATTAAAGATGGACTGAAATCTATGATACTTGGACCAAGTTATGCCAAAATGTACCAACTGCATAAAGTTGATTTCGAGAAAACGGCGTCTAAAGTTAGATTGGTAATTACATGTGGTTCTACTATCTTTATTAATTTATTATTATTATAAGTATATGTCTTAAAATGTTTTACTAAATTCATTGACCCAAATTCATATCGTATTTATTTAAATTGTTCACTAGGGTTCACAACATGTTTTTGGATCATTATAGCAGAATTGTTTTAGACTTTGTCCTTATGTGTGTGGTTTATAGATTTCTTTTTGTGTCAAATGAAGCATTTGTTTTTTGTAGGATGGGTTGTTTTTGCTAAGTAGTAATATAGCAGATTCTGATCAGTTGGGTTTCAATAAATCATTTTTTGACAATTTGTGGGTTGGTATATTTAAGCATAACTCGGTCAATTTTTTGTTAGCAATGTAGTGTTTACTTGTAGATTTCAATTATGATTAACTTACATAAGCTTAACATTCCCGCGAAATCTTTTCTAGTAAATTACATTTACAAAAAGGTTTTAAAAAACTTTAAAAAATTAAACCATACTTGACATATTTTTTTATTTTTCTTAGACTTCTTTGCTGATTTACAAGTAGGTGAATCTGTTTTTTCCCGACATGGTACAGATTCAGATTCAAACATTTATAACTGGCCTCACTTCTTTAATCACACTTTATTGTAACATTTATATAGTATAATAAACATAACTACATTATAAATGTTGGTTTATTATGTGTCCTAATATTGTATTGTATTTATTATGTGTACTTAAGTGTTAAATGGAAAAGAACATTAGTGTCAATGTTTAGCATCTTATTACTATTATAAATGTGACATTTTGTATGTTTGTTAGTTTATTTGTTACAACTTCACGCAAAAACTTGGATTAACACATAGGATAGTTAGACACAGGGGCAACACATAGTTTCATATATTTCAGTTTTGTCAATCAAAATTGAAATATCATCTTTAATAATTTGATATTTAATTAGCGAGTGTGTTACATTTTCATTTATAGATGAGTTTCTATTTGTAGAGAAAGCTATTAATAATTGAGTTGAAATCTATTCGTACACCGCAACATATTGTCTCTTTCAGTTTTACGTTGTCATTTCAACAAAGGCCATTTTAACCAGACCTGTAATTAATGCTTTTGTAAAATCAATTGATTTTGCTTTGTTTAAAAGATGCTTTATAAAGTTTTGTTTAATTATTTAGAAAAATGGTTTCAGTCCAGAAAAAAACTACAGGATTCAATATATCGTAATAATATATAGGTAAATTAAAACTAATCTTTTATATATAAAATTCCCGTGTCACAATGCTAGTTGCCGTACTCCTCCGAAACGGCTTGACCGATTCTCATGAAATTTTGTGAGTATATTGAGTAAGTCTGAGAATCGGCGAACATCTATTTTTCATACCCCTAAGTGTTAAAGGTGACTCACGCCAATTATTTTTATAGCAGAACAACGTCTGCCGGGTCAACTAGTATTTATCTAATATAATATTTGTCTGTATAATTAAATAATGAAAGACAGATGAAATATTGACAAAGCAGATATAAAATGCGAATGTGGATGGATGTAGGTACCCGGGGTGACCTACGTTAACATTGTGTTATCCGAAGTGGTGTGAAGAGTCTCTGAAACCGTCTTGTTTGTATGAAAAGGATAATGAATGTGAGGAAGCAAGGCAGGTTTGCCAGGACTTTGAGGTTTGGCTCTCGATACTCTCTGCCTATCTCTGAGGGACTCGGCGTAAAAATATGTGTGTTTATAATATTAGTCAAAACTGGATTATTCTGTATGTACATTGTTTTTATAACACTTTTTAAAAGGGATTGAGCAGCGCTTACTACGAGTGTTTTCAAAGGGTTTGTATGTTGTACTAATATTGTCATATTTCAATGAATTAATACAAAAACATGACTATATACAATTCATCTCGCTGGATACCCTGCAATGGACTCCACGTGCATTTAAGTATACGTATAGAATTATTATATCTGTTGTATGAAAAAAAAAGAGTTAAAGAATTACATAAATCACTAAATATGCTTAGATATGTACTATTAGATTATGTAAGTTAATGTCATTATTAACATACATACACATAGATATCTTCAGGCCAAGTCCCTGACGGGGTAGGCAGAGAGCATGGAGTGCCAGACCTCATCATCCTGACAAACCTGTCTGGCTTCCTTCACGTTCACTACCCTTTTCATACAAACACGCCGGTTTCGGAGACTCTTGACCCTCGGATACTATCCGATTGATCTGATCGTGGAATGTTAACCTTGGTCTCTCCGAGTACCTACATCCATCCACATTCGCATTGTACATTAACAACTTCGCTGCCGGTCTCGCGCCGGCACGAGAAAAAAGAAAGTTGGCCTCTGACTGACACTGGCAAGGCACTGGCAGTGAAGCCGTTAACGTACAAGCAAAGTTATTTTAATCCTTACTATGTACCATTACTTCCTAATTACTAATTAAGATTTATTATACTTTTAGCTGCCTGTTTTACCTTCGCTCAGATGCTAATTTTTTTGATAGTAAATTGAGATGTCAGCTATCCTATCTTTCAAGTTGGGTCAAACTGCACACGGTGTGCAAATTTGATTGATATCAGTTCAGTAGTTTAGGAGTCCATCGCGGACAAACAACGTAACACGTAATATATATAAAGATTTTCATAAATACTGCTGATTAATTTCCTTACACCCAGAAAAATAAAACTTTGTAAATATTATTTCTATTACAAGAATTAATAAACATCTTCAAAGTATACTATGGCTTCCTACACCA
Source organism: Calephelis virginiensis (assembly GCA_002245475.1). Taxonomy (NCBI): domain Eukaryota; kingdom Metazoa; phylum Arthropoda; class Insecta; order Lepidoptera; family Riodinidae; genus Calephelis; species Calephelis virginiensis. Next base: position 53,727 of record NJDC01001629.1, on the reverse strand, counting down.
CTAGGACTAGAGCTGAGAACATGCTGCATAAAGCTAATTTGCAATTAACCTCAAAGATTAAAGCAACAGCTTGTTTATTTTGTGTCACGTTCCAAGCCATTATAATTTAATAATTATTAAATATAACTCACAACTATGAGTCGGGTAATGATCAAAAATATGGGACCAACTAACTTTACTTTTCGTAAAAAGAACCACCAAAATCTTTTTTTTTTGCCAATGATTGTGTAACATATATAGAGAAAACAGGAATATTCAGTCGAGATGATAACTTCCATTTTTTTAAGTCGGATGAAATTATATATAAATGAAATAAAATCGGAGAGACCGTTTGTAATGTTAAAATAACCGCTTTTTGCTACTCGGTATATATATACTCTTTTCTTTTCTTTATATATATACTACTTTTTTTATATATATACTCAAATAATATATTTTGCAGTTTTAATCCGTCTGTCTGTCTGCTAGTTCCGCCTAGTCTTTGACACTGTTGGATCGATTTCAACGGAACTTTCGCATCAATGATAATGTCTAAGTAAGTGGTAAGAGCTCGCAAAAGGCAAGCATAAGCTTACTTCACTAACACCATGACATCTGACTAGGTGGTAGAGTTTCGAAGCGATTCGCCCGGATTGGTATCACCGCTGTATCTATTACTGCCACCATAACGTCAGCTCAGCACTTGCGATGCACAGCGATGACGTGTTCCAGTTCGGAGGATATGGTAACTTTTGCTTTAGGCCTAAATTCCCGGCCCTTTCGGTGTCTCTTGGCGGCGTAAATTTCTTACCACCAGGAAATCCGTCTGCTTCTTTGCTTTCCTATCATAAAAAAAAAAAAAAAAAACTTACCTAATCCCTAATATTTATCTTTCAAAACATTATTAAGAACATACAAAAGAATGTATTTAGTCGTAATGATACTTCCTAATCACAAATTAAGATTTAATTTGCTATCATCTTATCATCATGTCCATTTCTCTAGAGAGACCCATCTAAATTAACCCATCTAATGTAATGGTTATTACTATTACTAACATTAATACGCACCTTTACAGTAAGTATTACGAACTCCCTTTATACGCCACCGGGACTAAAACACCCTATATAAAGTAATTAGTTATTAACAACCAACTTTAAGAAGGGAAAGTTCAATGGAAATCATTACTTTTTGGTATCTAGAATTTTAATTATGATACAGGTGCATCTTCGCGTGCTAGAAATAGAATAATAAATTCATTCTTCTCATTTTGATAAACTTAAAAAGCACTTTCATTTTCATATTTTTAGATATTTTAGTTTTTATTAGTACATAGCGTCATTCTTGAAAAACATTAAGATGTATAATTTGTGAAGACTTGTAAGGTTATTGAAGATTACTTGACAATACATATATTTGGAAAACAAATACTTCCATATCTCAAATCAAGCAACATTTTGTTGACTTATTAAAGGGCTGTAAGAAAAAAGAAATCAATAGCAGTAAAACTGCAAAAACTGACTAGAATTTTGATATAATTAATTTTGGGGTGATCCCATATCACCCCTTAATTAATTAGTTTAATATTACGAATATTGTTTTACTAATTTAATAACTATCTCATCTAAGTACATAAACACTAAGTATTTTCTTCAATTTCACTCAAATCCTATCATCAGATCTAGACTTGGTAGCAATAGGACCTTAATAGTACCTACCTATGATTTTTCAAATAAAAAATAAAATCGGTACTAAAATGACGATAAATCGCTTATTACAGGTTATTTATGTTAATAAATAATTAATAAATATCCCTGAACAAGTTACACAAATTAAATTTAACCATAAAGTAAGCAAATTACATGTTTATGTTATGGGTGTTCGTCAACGATTCTAATACATAGTAGTACTTAAATAGACACCAGAATAAATTTAATAAACACCCAGATCCGGAAATGCAGACATCTAAATGTTCATCACACAAATACCTTTCCTATCGGGAATCGAACCCGAGCCTCGCGGTCGGTGTAGTTAGGCGTGTGTGCTACCCACTTGACCAAAAAGGTGGTCAAACATAAAAAAAATATAGGAGTCGAACCTCGAAAAACATCTAAATCCATACAGGAAGTAACTGTAAAAGAAACATACCGAAGTATTTAAGATCTTCTTTCCTTATATAGCCAATAAAAAGTTTAGCTAATTAAGAGATCTTGTCACCAATAACTATCATGTTTATTCGCCATAATTAAGGATGCGACAACAAATAAAGTTTTCTGGAAGTCATCCAAACAGAACCATATTTGGTTTATCTAATTCAGTAAAAGAAGTTAGCAAGGACAATCAGAACGCATCATATGTTTTATTCAAGGTTTTGGCAACGGATACTTTATCTCCCATAATCCCACTTTTGGATTTCATCCAACACTAATCAATGTTTATGGCGAGTATGAAGGTCACGTATTATTCATGGCCATATTTTTAGAAAGCCTTAATAGGATACAAGATTTGTTTTATGTGAGATTTTTCTGTTAATGGTAAGAGATAACAATCTATAGACACCATTATAGACGTTACAGGTGTGTCGCTGTCCTATGGCTGGGATGTTAGGTTTATGCACGTCTACTTTCTACCGTACTGAATCATTATGACTACATGAATTAATTGTAATTAAAATAATAATAATAATAATAGGAAAGGAAATTAAAAATGTAGAAAACCCACGTTGTTACATAACACTTGTACTTTTCCGAAATGCGATATGTTTGATAATTGTTTTATAAATTAATCGTACTATCACGTCATGGTGAAGTTCTAAGTTAAGAGTATCCCAGGTCCCATCCTCTGGTGGACAATGTGCCATTATCGTCTTCGGTGTCGATGGACAACGTATATTTCTTGATATCAGGAAATGCTCGTAACAACAAACAATGAATTTCCCAAAAATTACACTTGATACAACACAATAACAAAACACACTTATAATTGATAATACACACTTACACTTGGCAACAATTATACTTGACAGAAAAAACAATAGTTAAGGTTTATTAAGAAAAAATAGAATTATGCGCCCTCGGCGACTTTGACGAGCTAGATTGTACAAAATATTTGTAAATTGTAGTTTATGTTTTATTTATGATATATGAATTTTACAAGTCTAATTCAGTAGTCTATGCGTGAAATGGTAAGAATCATCCATCTATCCAGCCTCAACTTTTGAATCCTAATTAATATTATAAATAGGTACAAATTTGAGTTTGTCAGTTTCAATTTTGCGCGAAACTTGTTTAGCCAATCATCATGGAGTTTTGTCAACATATTCTTGGAGATATTGAAAGTAACATAAAATACTTTTTTAATTATTTAAGTGCGAGTAAACAGCGGGAAAAAGCTAGTTTACAAAAACAATAGAAAGTGGGATTGGTAGGTTTATACTTACAATTTAAATAATACGGCAAGTTTTGGTAAAATCTTTTTAGATGCGGTTTTTTATATGTTTATTATTTTAAATAATTCCCTTGTTTAACCAATATTAAAGCTTCGTTTAACAAAAATATCTTACAGTGAAGGGTTGACCGTACTATAGCTAACTGTAAAGTCCTCATATCTCAACCCACTTCCGTCAGTTTAAAGCGCTTGACGCTGAAAACGTATCGTTTGCTTATCAGCTTCCCAGGCGTTATCGCTCATCAGTTATAGTGCTGATAGAGATGGCCGTGTACCTGCAGGATACATTGCTTGATTATGAGGGTTTAAGTGATACTATCTGAAGTAGAGAAGCAATGAATATGACATGAATAAAATGTTTTTTTTTCGCTTTTACAGATTTATGAAAGTAAATTATATGTTTTTTAACCCTTTAAATTTAGACTTCTACTCGTAGTTATAAAAAAGCCTGATGAAAACTTAATGTTTTAGTTATTTAAGGTTTAAACTTACTCCAAATAATGGAAGTGTTGGAGAAAAAATTTATGTAGTATGTATATAACATCAGGGACACTTAAAATCCTTCCTTTATAGGGCTGTAATACAAGTTGCAGTATCAAAGCAAAAGTACTAAAGTATTTAACTAATATATTTTAAGTTGGAGTTACAGCATTAGTTTTAATGTTTCAGACGTAGCAGGTCATATCAGCTTCGTATGGGTAGACACATTTCAATGTTATCATACTTATACACCTTTCTCTTGAATCACTTTAACTATTTTAAAAAACCGCATTAAAATCCGATGCGTAAGTAGTTGTAAAGATTTAACCATACATAGAAACAGACAGAGGAAAGCGACTATGTTTTTTTTTTGACATTGGAAGACAAACAAGCAGACGGATTTCCTGATGGTAAGAAATTCACGCAGCCTAAAGACATCAAAGGTGGTATCGGTGCATTGCCAACCTAATGCCGGGATGTTAGGCCTCGAGCAAAAGTAAGTGTACCGGCTACTCCACCCTTCGAACCGGAACACGTCACGACGTTATGGCGGATGGAATAGGTAAGGCGGTGGTACCAATCCGGGTGAATCGCTCAGAACCTGTTTTATACTATGTAGTGATTAAACTAAGTGTTAACGTAATTACTGTTATTTTTTCTGAATTACAGCTTTATTTTCACAGTGATTACAAATATTTACAATTTTATATTTCAATCAAAGCAAAAGCCCTAAGGTAACTCATGTTATTTGTTGGGGAGTAACAGCTTTATTTTAGAGTGAATATAAATATTTACAGTTCCTTATATTAATAAAATCAAAGATTTAAAATAACTAATATTATTTTGTTTGAATAACAAACCTATTTTTTAAACGAACCCAGAAATATATACTAATAATGAAGGGAATAGATTTGTTTGTTTGTTTGGTTGTATTGAATAAGCTCTGAAGCTACTGGACCGACTGGAAAAAAATATTTTACCATTAGAAGCCGTCACTATCCCTGATGATACTAGTTTATTCTTTATCACGGAAAAATGCTTCATTTTCACGAAATACCGGGTAGTTAAAATAATCCTTCCGTACTTATCTACTACCTACACATGACTTCTAGATGGCTGAATTTGGTTTGAAGTTTTATGTGGGTATAACGATGTTCTCCTGAATGCCTTAAAATTATAATTGGACCCTATAGGTGTCGCTGCTATCCGTAAGTCATCTGTCCTATATATACCTACTAATTATAATGAGGAAATATTTGATTGTTTGTATATTTGTTTGTGTTAAATAGGCTCTGAAAGTTCTGGACTGATTTGAAAGTTATTTTACCATTAGAAGCCGCCATTATACCTGATGAACATAGGCTACGTTATTTCTATGAAAAAAAAAAGAAATTTGTTCAGTGTCCACCCGTGTAAGGCCGGAACTAGCTGCTAGTCTCAAATAAAAATGATTACGTCAGGAATTAAATCATTATAAGTAAAAATACCTTCAGTTCTTTATTTCAATCAAAACAAAAGCTCTAAGCCAACAAATAGAATACTACCACAAATCCGAAAATGATTATCACACGATTATTTATAGATATTATACGAATATATTTTATATATCAATCAAAGCAAAGGTCCAAGATAAAAAATAATGTTTTGTACGGTCTTACAGCTTTATTTATACAGCAAATACAAATATTTACAGTTTTATATTTCAATCAAAGCAAAAGTCCCAAGGTAAACCCAATATACGCGCATCCAATTTGAAATGCATTCAGTTTGTTCACGAGGCGGGAAGAAATCTCTTCCCCTGGCGAGAGGCAAACGGTATAGCTGGGTATAACTGGTTATAATACCAAATTGTTCACTTCATTTGTATGACTGTTTTATTACACATATTTTAACAAAATTAATAAATATAATAAATATACAGGATTCCTACTGCTACTTAATCTTGGTATAATTAGTTAGCACAATCCTACTAATGTTATAAATGCAAAAGTTTGTATGTTTGTTTGTTACTCCTTTACGTAAAAATTGCTGAACTGATTTTTATCAAATTTTGGCACACAGATAGAGGGTAACTTTGATTAACACATAGGATAGCTTTTATCCCGAAAATAGTTCCTGTGGGACCATTAACTTCGCGGGTAACAGCTAGTTATTAATAAAATAACAAATAATAAATCAATACGCCTGGACAAGTTACACAAATTGAGTTGGCTACTTATGTTATGGGTTTATTTATTTATTTATTAATAAACTTACCCTATCATTACAGGTCATCTTAACCTAATGCGATGGCGTAGCCATCCTTAAAACTAAACTAGTAATTATATATCTTATTACAAAAGCGACATATAATAATTACTATTATCACTTATTACCTAACAATGAACTACATAACATACTTAAATATATACAAAATATTTAAATATATACCACATTATTTAATATATAACACATGTAATAAACACCCAGACCCGGGAAAGCAGACATCAGCAGACAGTTATCATACAAATGCCTGCGCCCTTCATGAATCAAACCCGACTCCCGTGGTAGGTGGTGGGCGTGAACTCGACAAAAGACGCAGTTAAAATGTTAATCGCTTTACGAAAAACTGAGTTGATGAACCTTATTTAATTTTCAAAGATTCATTGATATATTTATATGTTATACTTTATACGGGGTGTGTATGCTTAGGTTTTCAATGAAGTTGGTACTTTTAGTCCCATGTATCGGGAGCACCCGTCATGATTTTGTTTCATTTTCGTATCAAAATTGTAAAAGGGTTAACACAATACTTACTACCGACCAACTACCGGGTACTTACCTACCTCAGTTTCCCCGTGTGGTCCGGTGTTGGTCCGGGCTCCTTTGCAGAATAGACCATCTGCCTTCCTGCCAGGCAGCTCGTAAAAGGCGAGTACAGGCTTACCGTCACTAACACGAGACATCTGACTAGGTGGTAGAGTTTCGCAGCGACTCATCCGGATTGATACCACCGCCTATTCCTGCCGCCATAACGTTATGACGTGTTTCGGTTTGGAGGGTAAGGTAGCCGGTAAACTTACTTTAGCTCGAGGCCTAACATCCTGGCCGCAGGTTGGCAACGCACTTTGGTGTCTCTAGGTGGCGTGAATTTCATTCCATCAGGAAATCCGGCTGCTTGTTTGCCTTCCAATATCATAATAAAAAAAATAGGTACCCATGTAGTCATGTTAGTTTGGGAACAACATCAGTGTGAAATGCGGACGAACGGACAGACGGTTATATACAAATTACGAAGGATACATTTTTTGACGTTTCTTTATGGAACCCGAAAAATGTTAAATAACTGGGTCTCTTAGAAGTAACTTTGTTATCCATTTATTAAAGCGTTTCAGATATATAATTTACGACCAGCTTGCGTCTGCGTAATTAAAGAGATTTATTTATCTGGAAAATTAAAACGTTCTATTTCACCTTATCTGTTCAGACTTAGAGATATGTATGTACGTATGCTATTTTCTTTTAAAAATTGTAAAACAGTTCACAGAATATACTTATCTAGCGAGTTTCATGTGTGTTACACTGTAAGTTTGGTGAAGTGGTCGTCAGAAAGACACAGGCCGTCATTTTAAATTTGGGATCAATGTTTTACCATTTCTCTTCGGAACCCTAAAAAAGAAAAGAACCGATTACTTAAATGTAACTTTGTAATTCACTTATTTGTTTAAGTTATAGTAATTTACGGACGCCTTTTGTCTTGGCGATTACAAAGATTTATCTATCTGGAAAGTTAAAACGATTTCACCTTATTTATTTATAGTGCACTAGGCGTTACCCGTAGCTGTGCATATTTATTAAAGATATTTTTCTGCTCTTTAAGTGCAAAGTGACGACTTTCCATCCGCTACGCTACAAAGTTTCTACTTTTTGACTGCGTCGCAAAAAAAATGTTTTTACTAGTTAGCTGCTATGTAAGCACTAAAAAGCTAAGTAACCACCTAATTTCGGTATAGCTGCCAGTAGACTTGCACAATAGGATAGCAATGCACCTGCAACATCTAAGGTGTTATGTGACACCGTTGTTTCTTACCATTAGAAGAACCGTGTACTTGATCGCTGACTTATCCCAAAAAAACTGCTCCTACAAATATAACTTTGTTATTCACTTATTAAAGCATTTCAGATTTAGTAGTTTACGGCTGGCTTGAGTGTTGGCGATTGCAGAGATTTGTCTGTCTGGAAAGTTAAGTTTGTTATCCTTACTAAATTTATTTTTCTACCTGTTGGGCGGGAAGTGACGACTTTCCATCCGCAGCACTATTTTGCTACCTTTCGACTACTTCAAGTAGGAAATATCATACATACTTCGGATAGTAAAGAGAAGCATTAGGTCATAATAATATTATAACATAATTAATAGGTATGATGTTTTTCTACCTGACGGAGCCGGAAAGTGACTACTTCGTTTTTTGCATAGGCAGGAAAGTTTTGTTTATCGGATTCGTTTCGGCCAACCACCTCGACCATCTAGGATTTAACTAGTTACAAAAAAGCTATTTATTATATGTTTGCTACTTGATTAATCAATCAATAGCGAATAGATTTTGATAGTTTTTTTTCAAAAGTTGATCAATTGGAAAGTCTATACAATTTTTATCAAAACCCGAATAGTAGTTTGTGAGTTATAATTAATAATTCGTAATTTTATGTATACCAATGACGAGGCCTTTATCGGTAAAAAAATATCTGAATGACCTTTCGACAATATAATGACTAAATCGCGACGTTACAATGAAAATTATTAGAGCCTGCTTTTTTAAATCTTACCACGCGTCTTATTTGTATTACATTTTTAAATTATTTTATTATTGCCCTCAAGATCTGGATTCACGGGAGTATCTATACGCAAAATGAACAAAGCTGTGTAATATAAATACTGTATGGGTCCCATTAAAATAACAACACATCATGATAAATATTTAGCTACTTATGTTGCTTTCTTACCTTCTACCTATCTTTACATGCATATTATCTTCTTTTTATGTTCTTCATAATATCTTGGTAGAGCTTTGAATGTGAATAGAGGGTATACTGTGGATGTACCTAATAAGGAACAAAATAATTTAACTAGTTGTGAGTTAGTGAAGCCTTAAACTCGGCTAATAGTGACTAAACAAAATGAAAAAGTAGTTTTTTACGTAATCTAAAATAATATCGTTATCAGCAAATAAAAATAAATCATTTTAAATTGCAAAACCGATCCAACGTAAATCTATCTGTTTCCCCCGTATTGAAAGACTAAAACTTTTATATTACCAAAACGGACATTCGGAGATGCGCCGTTTTATATAGATTTGAATGAAAATGCTTATTTATCTAGATTCTTTAATAAACTATAAGTTAATATTAGTAACCTATCTCAGATAAGAGATCGTGTTAATTTAGATCAGTTGTCAGGTAACGGCTTCTTTTTCAACAATTAAAATTATTTTAGCAACAAACCTCTAGTAGGACTATATTTGTGTGTGAATAGGTTATTAATATTGGTATAAAAATAAATTGTCATTTCGCGTGGTCATCGATTGACGCCTAAACGGATGGACCAGTTAAGCTTATCCTTTTTTATTGTTTAGGAAAAGGTTGTTATAAACAGAAAAACCTATAAAACTGCAGAAAAAAAACAGTACTTTTACAAACTGTTAGTAGCTCTTAATGTAAAGCGATATGAAATTCGAAGGTTCGGCTATTGATATATAAACGCTCGACGGTTTAGTTAATCGTATACCGTTCGAAATGGTAGGTGCTAATAAATGAAAACCTGTGATCCCGCAATCGTTTCTATTCGTTGTGATACAATCAGGTGTCATAAGGCTAAAATATTAAACATTGCTTGCTATATTATCGTCATAAAAAGAAGTTTATTTTGTTGGATTTAACAGTTAATACATATGGAGACAATAAAATAGTATTTTGAATACCTACATTTTAATAATATAATCGTGCCTATGCCAGGAAAGACAACAAATAGTCAAATCTATACAAAGGACCTGGATTAACAAGGGGAGTGCTTTGTGTAGAGATAATTATAAACTAAACAGAAATTATGTTTCAGATAACTCTTACTTACTTATTCATTTGTAATTTTAAGTGTACATTGTAACTAGTCGTGAGAATTTGTTGAAATTAACATAGGAAGTATTAGGGACAGCTCAACGAAAAAAAACATGGACTTGGACTAGTACTGAGTTCAGAACTGAAGGTTTTTTGTGGGAAATTTTTAACATTTTTTGGTGTATTTTTAAGTGAAAATTATTTTTTATCGTTAATACAAATACCGAACACCAAAAACTAGTTTAAAAAAATAAAAAGAAATGAAAAAAAATAAGAAAAGTAAAAAACAAGTATGTAAAAATATAAAAGTATAAGGTATATATATAAAATTTCAGTATAAAAGCTGATTTTTCGTATTTTCAAAAACATACTAAAAATCAGCGTCCAATTCCGAAAACTATTCAGTTTACACAAAAATAAAGTCTCTCACAAAGTCAAACAATTTTGAGTTAGAAATAGACCAAATATTTCTGATTTCCCACAAAAAAAAAATTCGATTTTGAACTCAGTGTTATGGTCCGCGTCCATGGTTTTTTTTTGGTGAGCTGTCACTAACATCCGTTATACGATAATATTTAAAAGCAGCAAAAAAATAATTAAAACTGCAAAAAGCAGAATGCAATTTCATTACCACGTTTCGATTTTATATTTTTTATTTTAAAAACATAGCTCATGATTCTGCGGTAGTCCTAAGGTATGTAAATTTTATGGAGATCCAAAAAGTGGTTTTTGAGCTTGTAATTACTTTGTGTTCGAAGTACATTATTTTTCAAGTATTATTAAGTACTGCTTCTAAACCACTATTTGAAATAAAACATCACATGAGACAAAACATGGTCTATCTTTCCCAAAAACCCCTTAAAAATCTATCCATTACTGGCCAAGTAATTAAAAAAAACAGTTAATTTGATAACCTCCTGCTTTATGTTATTGAAATTTTTTGTTAAAAATTTGACAATTTATGACTGTCTAATAATTTTTCAATTATAATTATGTAATTTAATAATACTGTTATTTCATTTGATGATATTGGATGTTTTGAAATACAATAAAAGTTAAGTAAAAAAAAAACAAAAATTGTACTTTATATAAAAACATAATATTCTATTATTTTCTATGTTACAAATGGTTACAAATGGAATGGTTATCTTTATTACAATTATAAAGATCAGATAAAAGATCCTTTGTCTGATAAATTATGAGTTGCCACAGTAATTGTCTACCTTTATTCTAAAAAGAATGCAAATTATTTGGTTGATTTATTATTCTGAACAAGATTCCTATTTTGTTACTTTTGATTTGTGAGGCACAAATATCGCAATTTTTTGGCATTAGCATTAATTAGCTTCTAGTAAATAGTACCGTCTAAATTTAGGGTTGCCACTCGTGTCCTAAAATATAGTATTGTCTTATTTTGCATGTCAGTGAATTACTTACAAAATCATCGACACCAATTATTAAGTCATATCCTTAATTTGATCATTAGTTTTTTAAAGATACCTAGTAATTTAGAGGGTTCCACGTAAATTTTATAAATATTTCTATTAAAAGTTTTAACAAATGATAATGTCAACGTAGACAAAATTTAGGCATTATTAGGTATAACACAAAAATTGCTAGGCGGATCATGATGAAAGTAATATGGAACCACCTTAGAACAATGACTTAAATTTTGAAATAATAATCGTTAGAATCAGTTCGTTATTTGGTTCTGGAACAAACATTCAGTTGAATAGAGAACCTCCTATTTTTGAGACGCTTGAAAATACTTTACGTAAAACTGGCTCGTTACTGGTTATGACTATTTATTTATGCGACGGTTTTCATAGCCACAAAATATAGGCGTTTTGTAAAATTGTCAAAATTACCTTTATAACGACAAATAAATAACTAAAATACTCCATAAAATAAATAACATACTCCTTTTCATGTTTGTACATTAATTTTATTCTAATAAAATGTAAAAGTATTTTATTTGACATTAAAAAGGTGGCAACCCTTATCAAAACGTTTAAAAACCCCTTTACCCCTTAATAGTTTATAATATTAATTAATCCAAATCTATATTAAAATCAGGTTGACGTTGACCGACGAAACAGTAATAGTGATAGTATATCACCAGGCTAATACCGGCTGATGTTGATAGAACGCGACCCGGCGGCGGTCGGCTTTGATCGTGTAATTTAGCGGCGAGATCTATCAGACGCGACAAATATTCCAGCCGTTAGCGCCGCTCGTGTGAATCGCCTATTTTATCAAAAATCCAATTTCAGATGGTACAGTCGGCTGAATAATGTTTGAAACATGTGACTTATGCTTTTGAAATAACACTTTTGTTTTTCCACAACACATTTTAGTTATCACCTAATGTTACATTTAGGCCAGCCTGTTTCTCTTTAACAGTATCATCAGTGATTCACAATTTTATCACAGTTAGATAAAACAATTTTAAACTTAAGTATTTTAGAAACATTTTGCGTTTACTTATTTCCAGTTTTAATATCTTCAGTTGTCCCTGAGCTCTGATAATTTCTTTTAAAAGTAAAACTGGATAACAATTCAGTACACTATGAAAAAGTACAAGCTTCATTTGAAAATGAAGTATACAATATAATTTAGAATATTAAAAGCATAAATATAGAAAAAGAGTATAAATTACAATTAGATTCAACTATTTATTTTAAGTACTTAGGATAAAGTTAGCATTTAGTGAAATTGTACATTACATTAATTAAACGAAACATAATATCAAATTAAAAATTTAATATTTTTGAAGTGAAAACTTCTTTAGCGACGTTGCGCACTTTTTGTGGAATGGGTAAAAACTTCTAATTTCGCATCAGATCGTCAGAATTTAGGACGGTGCACTGCGCATGCGTGAACAAGACGGCGGCGCAGGTCGCTTGCGCGAGATCTAAAATAAAACGTAGACTAATTGCTGTTTTTGTATTGCTTAAATATTTCCGAACAGTATAAGATTCGCATTGGATAGGTAATACCAGTACGAGTGAGTGTAAAACAATCGCAAAAACTACTGCGATTCGGCCTCTTGCGTTGTATTAAATAAACGCCTCTGTGGTCTAGCGGTCTGTCGTCGGACTTAACTTCTTGAAGTCCCGGGTTCGATTCCCGGGTCGGGCAACAAAAAAATTAGATATTGTATATTTTCAATTTTCTAATAAAAATAATGTTGCCCGGGATTGGATATGTGACCGTTTGGTGATAGGGTTGTCACCTATCACATTTTGGGACTTAGTGACTTCGGCTAATCGTGGGTGCCTTGGTTGTGCCTCTGTCTACCCCTTCGGGGATATGGGCGTGAAGATACTAAATAATTGTACTGTAAATTGAAAACTGTTTCTTGCTTTGAATGTTTTGCAGTTTGTGATAGATAAAATAGATATTAGTTTAGTAAAACATCTTTTAATTTGTTTGCGACTTGTAGGTGTATTTATATTATAGTTTCTCAGTTAATAGAAATTACAGTACAACATTGTGAATGTGTGAGTTTAGCTGGCTGACGTACACATTAATGATAGTACTTTCATATTGATAATTAAAGAAATTTGTGCAAAATTATTCCCTAACCATTCCAAAATATCAAAAATGCACAACGTTAATATTCAGGTTTTCACTTCTGCCGGCACTCCCGGAGTGCAACCCGTCTTTTTAATTTTTTAGACAGTCAAGAAGGCTTTTCTTGATTATAAGACAACCGCCACCTATAGATACTATGGCATTCAGGCGTTGCTACCTTATCCATTTGCTTTTTTTCTTCTTATTAAAAAAGCAAAGCGTCATGGTTAGGTCTCCGTTCTTCAAAATAGACAAGCTTAATTAAATAATGGTATTAGAAAAGTACTGATCAGTGACTTGCCCGGGTAGGTACCCAACGCCTTTTCCTGCCACCATATATACATAACAAAGAGAGGCCGGTACATTAGAGACAGCCAGCAACATACGGAAATCTCATCAGTTCTTTCGAAGGAGTATATATAGCTTTCAGTCATTGATTATTAAACCACCCTCCAGTAATAGTTTATAGCTTCATAAGGTATAGACTAATTCTTTATAGCTTCATAGTCAAAACATTCATTTTATTACTTTTTGACGTTTCTTACAATATCTTTTTTTCGATAAATTTTTCATTCATTAAATTTCCTTGCTCATGTAAATTCATTACCTTATCGTAATGTATATTCCGCGTTGAGCTAGGTATATATCACTTTACTCTGTAATTTATAAAAAAAATATTGAAGACGTCCCATATGATGTCATAAACATTATTGTGTCTTAAAAAAATATTTAATCAGAATTTGTACATTGTACATATTTACGAGGGTCATCGAATAAGAAGGTTCTTTTGTGCAATGTTTTCAACTGGACTAACAGCTTTTTTCTCTATAATCTACGTCATATCACATAATGTCATAAACTCAACTAAAACAGCACATCTATATTTTGACATAAACCGTATTTAGTTGATGTCCTACGGAAATTCAATCAACAGTGGAAGTAATCACCGAACAGCGGTAGCAGGCTACGGACAGTTGCGGTTTATATCATTCGGCTCGCTGGTTTATATCATTTGTCTCATTTTCCGTTGATTGGGTCTAGTAATAAATACCAGTTAAACTCATCACTCTGTTTAGAAATAGTGACTTTTGTACTTTAGGTTTTATTTTGTCATCCACTACCAACCATTAAAGCGGTAGCCAAGAGCTTAGCGTGCTTGTCTAACTCGACCGACTCGAGGCTGGTTAGATTTTTGACGGGGGCAGGCATATGTGTGATTTATGTTCATCACATGTGTATTTTTGGTTGTGGGTGTTTTTTACATTTATTTTGGTAATCGTGGCTTACCTGTCTGGTCTCCTCTATTTTAATTACCCTTTTCATACAAACACGCCGGTTTCGGAGACAAATTTTGTCAAGAGTCTCCGAAACCGGTGTGTTTGTATGAAAAAGTGGAGGTAGCCAGACAGGTGGGATCGTGAGATTTGGCATTTGATAGTCTCTACCTACTCCGTAAGAGACTTGGCGTGAAGATATGTATATTGGTATCTATTTAAGTATTCTTATGTATTATTATCGCTGTTTAATCCAATAATATAATTTGTTTACTTTAGAGTAAGAACAATTTGTGTAATATGTCCAGGGATATTTATTTATTGAAATGGAACTGCATCTGGTTGATTAAATAAGACTACTCCGTAAGAGACTTGGCGTGACGATATGTAAGTATGTATGTTGGTATCTATTTAAGTATTCCTATGTATTGTTATCATTGTCTAATTCAAGAACATAAATTGCTTACTTTGGGGTTAGATCAATTTACGTAATATGTCCAGGGATATTTATTTATTAAATGAAATGGAACTGCACATGGTTGACTTAATAAGAAACAATCACTGAATTTCATATTTCAGTCACCATTTTATTTTGTTAGCACAACATCACCATCACGTGCCAATTTGGCGAATTGAATGTTGGTTTTTGCTAAACTTAATCTATAGACAAAGCAGAAAAAAAATAACAATGTATATGTTTGTTAATGTCTTTACATAAGAAGGCTATAATAGAACCTTTTCTTTCCGATATTGGAAAGCAAACAAGTAGATGGATTCCCTAATGATAATAAAGTCACACTTAGAAGACACTAAAGGTAGAAATAGTGCGGTTCCAACCTGAGACCGCAATGTTAGGCTTTGAGCAAAAGTACGTTTACCGGCTTATCTTCCTAACCGGAACTCATCAACGGCAAGCACTTCTTAATTAAAGACATTTCCTTTCGTTTCCCTGTAATGTATGTATACTCTCAACTTGTGGTGCGTAATTAAAAATTATCCATCTAAATTCCTAAGCGGAGATACTGAACGTGTTCAGTTAATGTCCATTCAGAAATTCAATCAACAGTGGGAGTAATCACCGGACAGCGGTAGCGGGCTACGGACAGTTGCGGTTATCCGACCGCGGCCGACTGGTTTATGTCATTTGTTTCATTTCCCGTTGATTGGGGCGGCTTACTAACGTTAATTTAATCACTACTGATCATACTGATCAGTCCAACCGTGCTTTGCTTGTGAGCTTTTACTTGTGAATTAGTCAGATTTTATATTACTTTTGGTTTGATTTATGCTATATTTAATTTTTTCCCTGTGTTGGTCCGGGCGTCTTTTGCAGAACAGACTATCTGCCTTCCTGCTAGGCAACTCGTAAAAGGCAAGCCTAGGCTTACCGTCACTAAAACCGTGACATCGTACTAGGTGGTAGAGTTTCGCAGCAACTGCGCCATAATGTCAGTGCCTGCCGTAGTGTTGTTCCGGTTCGGAGAGTAAGGTAGCCGGTAAACTTACTTTTGCTCGAAATCTAACATCCCGGCTTAACACGGGACTTAAATCCTCAGTAGCTTAAATGGTTAAAAGCAGAGCAGTCGTCTTTAGACGAAAGGTTACAGGTTCAAATTCTGTCTGGGGCGTAATTTTTGCCTTTTTTAAAAATTTATAGAGAGAGTAGAGTTTGCATTGTAAAACATCCTTTACAATTCTTTCGTATGGTCATGGATGGGCTTACACCTCTGCCTACCTTTCCGCGGAGACGGGCGTGAAAAATGGAAGCTATCTGCAGATAAGCATTTTATGACTGTAAATACCACTAATTATCTATCATTAGCAAGATACTTTGATCTATAATTTCCTGTAACACGATAATTCACAAAGACAAATCCACGTACCTATTATAACCGCATCACCTGCCCGCTAATGATCCTAAATGGTTCTGGCGCGGCTAGAGCGTTGACGATCCTATTTCAACAATTACAGATATTATGTAGTCATTATCGTTTAATTTTAAAATTAAAATGGAGGAACGAAGTCTCAAATACTAAAAATACGTGCTTTAAAAAAATCTTATATGTTTTCGTGGAAAACTTTGTTTTATGTATATTTATAACCTTATACATAAACCCTGACACATCATGCTCCTCGTGTTAGTCCAGGCTCCTTTACACAATTTACCTGACTTCCTGCCAGGCAGCTCGTAAAAGGCGAAGATATAGGTTTACTGTTACTAACACCGTGACATCTGACAAGGTAGTAGAATATCACAGCGACTCGCCCTTATTGGTACCACCACCACCGTAACGTCAGTGCTTGCCGTTGACGTGTTGCGGTTCAGAGGATAAGGTAGCCGGTAAGCTTATTTTCGTTCGAGGCCTAACATCCCGGTATCAGGTTGGCAACGCACCATTACCACTTTTGGTGTCTCTCAGAAATTAAAATGAAATCCTGATGGTAAGAAATTCACCCCGCTGTCTGTTTGTTTGCCTTCGAATATCATAAACAAAAAGTAAATCATAATTATAATTCACGGGGCGTGGCTTTATCAGTAAAGGGTGTGGAGCGCGTGGGGTTAGGCTAAGATACCTTATTATAATATTTACTTAACAATAAATTACTTAAAAAAATATGAACACATCGATCAAAGTTACAATGAACTTTTTTATTATGTTACTTGCTACGGAACCCTTCGTGGGCAAATTCGACTCACACTTGGCCGCTTTTAATGGTTTTGAATGACAATCAATCATACCAATTTCCTAATTCTGATATATATGATAATGCAATAGTATCCCAGGGGCTGATAATCGATATCGTTTGTCGCTTATGAGTCCATAACGACCGCGCTGTACTTACACAAATGAGCAAATGGTGCCGATTTTGTTGTGTCACCACTAAAGCTAAACTAACTTAAAAAAATTTCTAATATTAGCTTAATTTTAGAGAAATGGTATTCCGTTGTCACCACAGTTCTAAAATTTCTTTCTAATTTGACAGTACTAAGACGGCAATAAATTGAATAGATAGTGATGTCCATGTATTTAGACACGCTTTACATACCTTTGTCGATAATGCGTCCGAGTGGGAATGAAAAAGAAATTACTTGAAAATGAATTGTATTTTAAGATACAATTATATATTTTCTTATCTGTAAACAAGTTTTATTGAAAATGAAATTCAACCTGACTTTGTTTTCGACTTCCGACGTCAGTTTTTAATAAATAAATAAAGACATGGCTGTATAAATTTAATGTCTTTATCGATCATCGTCAAGTCAACTGGGAAAAAACAACATCGAAACAACATAACCTATTCTTTTTTATTTCTATCACAAATAGGTACTAAAACAAAATACTTTATTTTAGTTGTAATACACATATCTTCTGTTTTTACTTCATTATTAAAATCAAATGAAAAGAGCAACGAGAAGCTTATCATAAAGTTTTTGTTAAAATACTCCTTAAAATATTTGAAAATTGTTGAAACAACAGGTTTGTTGCGTTTTTTAAGAAGTTGTTTAGTGTTTTATCGTAATTCATGTTTATTTTTCAGTTAATGAAGCAGACATTTGAGTTAGAGTTTAAGGGAAGTTTAAGCAACGATCCAAACAGCAGATTAAAAAAGAACTTTATACCATATTTACCACCTAGGCAACAGTAAAACATGCGAGTTAAAGCGTCCTAAAAAATAAAAAAATACCAGGGTCGGAAAATTCTAATTGCTTTGAGTAAAAAATAACCCACAAGAATTATTTTAACTCTTGATCTGCGAGTGATATTTGAGTTGAGGAGATTGGTATTTGAAATACATTTTGGTGCTTTATAAAATCTAACATTTATCAAGACAAATGAAAGTTACTTCAAAACTAACTCAAAACTTGAAGAATTGAAACTGATTGAGACAGGGTTTAACTTTAAAAAAAAGTAAAATAGGATATCTATACACCTATCTGTATGTAATTTGAACTCAAAATTCTTTTGTGACGGTGATGTGTATACTCACTCTTTTCTTTTAATATAAAGTTATGTTATTGTATTATAAAAGTGAGTATTTCAGTGATGTTTTTAATACTTATTGAACATATGTGTAAAGTATTAAATCTTGTATGCTGTTTTGTTTTTCAAAGTAAGTATATTTTTACATGAAGTAAGGAAAATTAAAAAGATGTTTGCCTAAGTTGAGTTGCATTTGAAAATTGTTAACATTTTTTTTATCAAAAAATCCAGTTCCATTCATATTTCCTTTAACAACAGTGGTAATTGTTGCCAAATGCCTTCCTTTTAGATAGTCTATGTATAAATTGATAAAATTTTTGATTTGTTTAATGATAATTGATAGTTAGAAGTTAGTCAACAACTTTAATTTTTAAGAAACTATGTTTTATTTCCAATAGACAATTCAGCAATGTTACATTGATATTATTATTTAACTCCCACAAAATAAATTGAAAGACACATTAATGCACATAATGTATGGATATTTGTTCACTATATCCTGGTAACCAGTAGAATTGCACATAAGGCCGAACGCCTCGGCTTCTGGACTGCATTTATGCAATTATTTTAACATCTATGGTGTCTACAAGACAAAGTTTTTTCAGGAGAGCTATGTGCTTGTTACCTAAGTAAAAAATATAAATGTAAGTTTTATAGAATTGTAATTAATAAAGAAAACGTTTGGATTTTAAGAATTTATTATTGTGAGATTTATTATTGTTTATTAATGTGAGATACACATTTTTTTTTGCTTTTCCACTGATTAAATGATAAACTTTCAATTAGCCCCAATAGAAATTTCAAGAATGTATGTTTTTTTTAAAGTACTAGGAAATGTTGCTTTTCAGTCTACACTTTGGGTTCTCCTGATGGTAAGAGACAAATGTGGCCCCTAGACACCATAGATGTTATAGGTGCGT
>NJDC01001629.1:20365-32835 GCA_002245475.1 Calephelis virginiensis | reverse complement strand
GTTTTTGTAAGTACCTACCAACGGTTAGGACATCTACTGACTGCCTGTTTTTGTTAGGTAAAAAATGCTACCGCATGCAATAAACAATAGGCAGATGTTTAAATTTACAAAAAGAGAACACCAATTACCTATTATACATTTATGTAGCTAAGTACTTTGGTACCTTTTTGGTAAATTTTATAGCCAAATACATGGTAATGCTAATGAAATATAGTATCAATAAAATCTTTAATGTTTAGCTGGTTGGGAATTGAGATGTGGCTTTAATTTATTTATGGGATATCAAAGGTATCTTTATTAAATATACAGCACTAGATACTAAAAGGGTTCAAATTTTCATGTCTAACTATGTGATAGGTGGCAAACTTACCACCAACTGATCACATATCCAATCCAATTTTTAAATAGAAAATTGAAAAAAAAAACAGATTTTCATTTTGTTGCCTGACCCAGGAAACGAACCCGGAACCTCATGAAGTCAAATGACCCAGCGGTCACGGAGGCGATCATGTTAAATTAATGTTAGAATTATGGAATTATAATTTCGTAGGTAAGTACTTTTTAGACGAATCTACAACAATGCTGATATAAAATTTTCTATTTTAATCATAGAGCTATCTTCAGCTAGGTACCCTACGAGAACTTAACAATCAATTGTAATAAAACAAGAGTAGTTTATATGGAAACTAAATTTAATCGTCTTCTAAAAAAATCCCTCTAAATTTTAAGTGACATTTGTAATTTTAAGTGAAATTTGACATAAAACATGCACATCAGAATACGAAAAACCTAAATTGAATAACTAAAATGTTTTAGATCTGTCAAGCTAAAATTTTAGTTTAAATGTGTACAGCAGAATACCAAACGTGATTAGATAGCTCTAAATCTAATTTTAGGTTAGTTTAGACTAGTTTGTACCAAGCGAATCGGCACCAATGTCTTATTATTTTTTACGGAGTTTGCTTAAAACTATGATATCTCCTTGATATTCATTCGCAGGTGGAGAAAACATTTTATTATAGTCCAAAAGTGTTTTTGCAGAAAAACTAAAACACTGATATATAAACTGAATACAGGTAAAGATATCTTGGTCCCGGGTAGTTTGTTTTGCGTTTCTCCTTTTGACTTGCTAGGATCGGGAAAGGTGTTAGCTTATGGTACACAGGGCTAAACTTAATTGCACTTAAAATCATTTGTAATAAATAATGAAGCTTGTAATAAATATGAAAATGTAATTTGATTTGATTAAAAACAATATATTTAAAAAACATCAATAATTAATTTCTATTAATATTAAAATGTGGTGGCACAACACAATGTGGTTGGATATGTAAGTATGTTTAAATAGCAAAAACCAGAATAGTCATTGATAGTATTTAATCAGTTTGACTTCCTTAAAATATTTTAGTAACTTTTTCCATGTGGTCTAGCGGTCCAGGTGTTGGACTTGATTTTATGAGATCCCGGGTTCAAGCCCCAGGTCGTGCAACAACAAAAAACAGTAGAAAATTTTGAAATTTCTATTTTCTAATAAAAATAACGTTGCCTGGAATTGGCCCGGTTGGCGATAGGCTTGCCACCTATCACATTATAGGACTAGTGTCTTCGGCTATTCGTGGGTACCTAGGTCGTGTCTCTGTCTATCACTTCGGGGATATGGGCGTGAAGATACTTTGTTTTGTATTTTAGTTTTTCTGATTCATTCTCGATAACAAAACAAAGAGCTAGATACAAGTGCCGCTACTAGTTTTTTGTGCATAAGCCAAAGACGATAAGTCTAGCACGATCGCTGAGTATAGTTGTCAAAATAACTTAGAAAACAAACAAAATATAGACAGGTACGGCAGTTAATCTAATATGTCTGTATATATTTTGTGATCTACTCATAGTGTCCACCGAAAACTGTATTGTTTTGGGGAAAATGGTATTGAATGATCTTCATGTAATATATTGATATACGAGAATAATATTACAATATACAGGTAGTAAATGGAATATTTTTATTACCTTATAGATTGGATTTAGGTGGCAAATATTGAAGTCTGTTTGAAATTATTATTTTTTTTTACACGTTATGGTCATTAATTTATAATCAGGGTAAGAATCGCTGTCTTGAGTTATTCTTGTAAAATACTCAAGGTTATTTCATTAATACCAACAGGCAAGAAGCGCGATTTTCCAGGAGAATTCCAGGAGAAGATGGAACGATTATGTTCTCAGTTCCCCCGATTATGAATTCGGGGGCAGATGCGACTAAATTTCCCAGTTTCCCTTATTCGGGGGAAACTGTATTTCCAGAGAATATTTTGTGCTCTAGCGGACAATAAAGTAGGAAATAATAGGTTTAAGAATTATATCAAAATTAACAAAAGACGACTTAACTACTTTGAGATGACGCTGACAAAGTCGCGGGTAAAGTGCTAGTGTTCAACAAAACATCCATTAAATCACACCAATCTTCTTATATATAAAAATCAATTGCTGTTCGTTAGTCTCGCTAAAACTCGAGAACGGCTAAACCGTTTTGGCTTATTTATGTTTTGATTAATTTATGGAAGTCCAGGTAAGGTTTAAAAGATAAGAAAAAAGAAAAAGTCAGAAAAACAACATTTCAAGTTTTCCTATACAAACTGAACGGGTGGAACGAAGTTCGCCGGGACAGCTAGTAAATATATAATTCCAAAGACAAATATCTAGAGTTATTACAACCACATCACCCTAACGCTAATGCCTTCAAATGTATTCTGGCGCTTTGATGATCCAATTTCAACAATTCTAGACATTATCTTGATTGGATAGATGTCGCCAACGGGCATGTTCCCACTACTGTTGATATAATGGTGCCAAATTTCATGCTTAATTCGTGCATATTCATCAATTATTATTCGTTTTTGACCGCCTCGTTGGTCGAGTGCTAGCCACTCGCCTAACTACATCGAGCAACCACGAGGCTCGGGTTCGATTCCCGACGGGGGTAGACATTTGTGTGATAAACATTTAGATGTCTGTGTTTCAGGGTCTGGGTGTTTATTAAATTTATTCTGGTATCTATTTAAGTATTTCTATGTATTAATATCGTTGACTAACATCCACAACACAAGCATATAATTTGCTTACATTGGGATAAGATTCAATTTGTGTGACTTGTCCAGGGATATTTATTTAATATTTAATTAAATAGCGAAACAAATAGACATCTCTTGTGATGGGAAGATACCATAGCCTGTGGACAGTATCAATTCAACATCTTTTTTAATTTATATTTTTGCAAATGAAAAATAGGTGTGTGTGCCTGTGGCATCATAGCTTTTGAACGGATAGACCGATTTCGGTGCGGATTTCATGTTTGAAAGCTGTCGTAATCAATATAGTTTTTAGCTACATTACATGTAAGTTTGACCGGTTTTATGAAACAATTTTAATTTTGGTATTATATATAAATTGCAGTACTATATTTAAATTTGGCGCTTCGGTTTAAGTCTTTTTACACTGTATACTTTTATTTTTAAATTGGCTAACCTAATTAAAATTTAAGCGAAATGATTAATTATGTGTAATTACAACTCTATATAGATATCTTTAAAATGCATTCGGATTTCCGAAGCTCGACAAACACAGCCGAAGCGCATAATTTAAATAGTACTACTGTAATATGCGTAATTTTATTTTCAACGTGTGCTTTCTATGAAGTACTCTTCGCTCCGGACCGAAATACATCCATGACTTCAGAAATAGGTAAATTGGTGGAATCCGACCCCATCTTAATTAAGCTAAGCTATTTTAAGTTGCTGCTCAGTAATGAACTGCCCCTAGATGTCAATAGGCATCGCTCATTTTTGATTATTAAGAAATCTGTTTTCTAGTTTGTCTTCTATCGCCTCTGTAGTCTAGCGGTTCAGGTGTTGGATTTGACTGCATGAGGTCCCGGGTTCGAATCCTGGGTCGGGCAACAAAAAAGGAAATTGGGTTTTTCCAATTTAATAAAAAAATGTTACTCGGGATTCGATATGTGCCCGGTTGGCGATAGGCTTGCCACCTATCGGTTGTGGGATTTAGTGTCTTCGGCTAGTCGTGAGTGCCCTGGTTGTGCCTTCGCCTACCCCTTCGGGGATATGGGCGTGAAGATGCTTTTTTTAGTTTGTCTTCCAGTGTCATTAAAAATTTTAAATTGTAAAGATTAGAATAAAATTGATTCGTATCTGTATGGAAAACTTATGTCAAAGTATGTTCACACCTGTATCTTGAAAAGGTAGATGATTTACGTCCAGAGCACCAAATAATAGCCGAAAGCACTTTGGGGGCACAACAATGTGATAAGTGGCTATTGCCAATCAGGCACTAATACATCATCATAACATATTCTGGTGTCTTTGGTTTTATATGGAAGTTGAAAAAACGTATTTGAATAGTCCAACTCGTAAATCGAAACCGGGATTTCATATAGTTATCAAAAACATCGGACTATTAATCCAGAAGGGCTAATGCTTTTATATATATTCATCTGGGGCTTTGACGATCTAATTTCAACCGTTCTAGACATTATTTTAATTGGGTAAATATCACTAGTTGGTGACCTGTTCACACTGCTGAGTCTGATTGTTTCACAATTTTAATACACCCATTTCTTACGACGATGTATCTATATAGTTTTAAAAAAATCTATCGTCGTATCAAAACGAGGGTGCTCATATTATTTTGATTTTAATATTATGATCTGTCAAACGTGAACTTAAAATATCGGCTCACTTAGCCGTAAAGAAGAAATGAAAATGGGTTTAAATAAAATATCGGTTATAATATAAGACCTATTTCATAATTTAACCATAATATTAAAGTTTTCAGGATAGAATAGGCAGTTAATTTTTAACACCTAACGGAAAGAGGGATATTATATGTTTGACTTGTCTGTCTTATTGAGTGTGTATGTGTGACATCAGAATACCGGAACGAGTGAACCGGTTTTGATTGAAATTTCTTTATTTGAAAATGAAAGTGATCATGGTTGAAAGTGAAGATGGTTCTTAGCTACATTAAAGATATGTTGATGATTATTATATTTATATCACATTGATGCTTTAAATAAAAACATGTAACACACGTATTGGTAAATTAAATTTTGAAAACTATTTTTTTCTTTGTTTAAAAAAGTTATCTTTTGATATAGCTTTATCATATTTTCATTTAATTTTTTTCATATTTTATTTGCTAATTTCAGCATCATCACTTTTTAAACAGAAGCTTTTAATTATATAATAATTCTGATTCTGAACGATTTCTATCTAACATGTTTATGCATGTAAAAAAAAAGTTAAATTATTTGAAAAAGTCACTATAGTTGCTTGTGTGAAAGATACACTTTCCCGTCGTAGTCCGCGTAGAAGAGTTGCTTCACTAAATTAAAAAATGTAAACAATTTTTTACCGTGTAAACAAATATTTCGGTACATGACCATTGCAATAATGTAATATTAATTATAATTATCAAATATAATTACTACTTAATATGTAGATCTGACTGTGACTTTATGTCTATATCATATATATTCCAAAAAAGTAAATACAAAAGCATTATAAGTCATTAACTACTGATCCTTTTTTATACAATTACAGGGACGGAATCATGAACTACTTCGTTATTGGTCGAATATTAAATACACTAAAAACATAATTGAATTGAAAATCTCCCACTTTTTAAGTAAGTTAAAAGTAAAAAGTAATAAAAAAAATAAATTAGTTTACTATGAAAAAAAAAACGTTACAAAATGGGTAGTTAGGCAAACAGTAGTGCGATAATGGCATTCGAATCTGATGTGTCAATACGTGAATTCGATTTAATAATGAATATCTCAAGTAATAACTAGATTAGTTCTAATAACAATGAATAAATTATGTGGTGGTTTGACCAATCCAGTTTAAGGAAATTGGCTATTGACCAATGAAATTGTCATGTTGCAGTTGAGATGCTAGATTTGCCGGTAGACTTACAGAAGAGTCTTAGTTTTAGGTTGAGGGTCTTAAATACTTTTGGTATCTATAGCGTTACGCATTTCTTAAAATTGGATAATCAGTTGCTAAGTAACCGATTCCAAAAAGAGAAGTTGACAATTTCGAGTGTATGATTTTTTTATAGTATACGAAGGTAAACAAGCAGACTGATTTCCAGATGGTCATGCCGCCTAGAGACACAAAGGTAGTAATGGTTGGCAACCTGAGGCCGGATGTAAGACCTCGAGCAAAAGTAAGTAAATCGGCTACCTTATCCTCCCAACAGGAACATGTCAGGAATAGGTAAGACAGTAATACTAATCCGGGCTAGTCGCTGCGAAACTCTACCACCTATTCAGATGTCATGGTGTTAGTGACGGTAAGCCTATGCTCGCCTTTTACTAGGTGTCTGACTGGATGGTAGACCCGGACCAGCACGGTGAACACGCGACTATTGGGATTATAAAACCGATTTCGACAGTTCTTTTTAGAAAGGTAGGTTATTATTTAGAGATGGGCTCCTGTTCATTTAATTTTGATCCAAATAGTGGTTTTTGAGTTATTCGTAAATGCATAAGCTGTTGTTTAACTTGACCACCTCATTACTAATGAGATCATCAAAATAGATGAACATTTTAAAATGTTTTTTTATTAAGTATTACGTATAACCTATTAAGTATAATATTAAGTATAAAGATTATTAAGTATAACTTAAAACTACTAGAAGCACGTTAATAAAATTTACGTGGGACCATCCCTAAATAATTAGCCATCTTACGTAGAAAAGAATTGTCAAGACACGGCATGTGGTTGAAATAGTTGGAGATTTTTTGTAGTTTTGCTCAGCTCAAGTTATGTGGTATAGGTCGTTTAATAAATCTAACCACAAAATTTGGAAGTTGTATGCCCATCACTTATACTAGTATAAATTTAATATTCATCCTGACTCAGAAATGCAGACATCTAAATGTTTATTATACAAGTATTAGCACTTGTTAGAAATCAAATCCGAAACACGCAGTTAATCACAGAGTAGCGAATCCCTCGAGGCGATTAAACATAGCAAATAAGCAGCAGGATTTTAAGGTGATAAGAAAAGACGGCAACAGTGTTAGCTATGCGTTTGTAACTTGAGACTGGAATCTTAAGTATTTTGCATAGGACTACGAACTAGCCCACCTTCCAAAAGACGTAATGAAGGTGGTATGGACCTGCTAAGCAGATTTCCACGTATGGGTGGAAAATACAGCAACTAGATTAGAATATTCTGATAGAAGCAAAAGGGTTTTAGCTTTCTGCTTGCGTTCTTTTTAACCTCTGACGGAAAATAAGGGTTACGAATGTTACGAATTTGTGTATGTGTGTGTTTGTGTGTGTGCAAGGTCGTGCGTGTGCAAGAGTGCCTGCTTGCGTATGTGTAATGTTTGGCATCATAACTTTTGAATGGATGGATGAACTCCAGCACTCTACCACTAGTGGTCTTGTTGTTAATGGAAACCAAGAAGACAACGTTTCTCTTAACATTAAAAAATTCAATTCAAATACTTAAAGTACAAATTTAGATAATTACGCCAGCGACCACCTGTTGGTTGGACTCCCGACAAATTTAGGGATTGCATAATTTATGTAACTTATCCAAAGATATTTAAATGTCGTATTTTGAATACCACGAATAAAAATTTTAATGAAACATTTTTTTGTTGCAGGTAACAAATAGTACCTAGTCTCTAAAAATATAAATCGATACCAGTTATTGGAACTCTAAATTATACAGTAAGTCTTAAAACAACATTTTAAAAGAATGAGAGCAGTTACAAATAGCCGAAAGTTAATGTAGGAGTTAAAAGAAAGATAAAGAGTATTTACTAATAACCAGTTAAACTTAAAAGTAAATTCACAATTTCTGTAAAACGACAAATTACATTTCGTATACTGTTTTTTATTAATAAATTGGCACATCTTTGTGGGAAAAAATCTGAGATATTTTAATTCGTGTTATTAGGTGCTTTTGTTTGAACTATCAACAGCCGAGTAAGAGTGTTTTTTCGAAATTTATGCAAAAAAACTTACGTGATTTTTGAGTGACGTTATGATTATGATATTTTTTATTGGATGCCGAATGCAATGCTATTTAAAATGTAAAAATAAAGTTTAGTCTTCTTTTATTCAAAGTTATGAATAATGGATATAAGTGCTCGGATAATATTTATCAAAACTAATTTCTTTGGTCACAAAATTTTAAATGTTAGACAGAATATGATGGATTTTGATATGTTGTTACAACTACCTTCCATAATAATTTATAGGCAAAGCCGTTTATTTGTGGAAATCCATACTTGAGCCCAGACAAAATTATTTAAGTTGCACTTACCCACCAAAATTAATACGTATTACAGCGTCAAAATAGGAAAGACGGTGCGTAATAAATGGATTGGACTTATCAAATGCTTAAGATCCTTATCAGAAGAAAATATATCCAGATCGCCAGAACGCGATACAAGTTACTGTCGTATTCCAGTTTGATTGATAGGGTAATAAGTAAACTTGTGTGACAAGCCTAACTCCTCTACCTATCAATCAGCTTAAAAAGAAGATATCGTCATTATCTGTTTCAGAATGTAGGGTAACCGACACTTTTTTTAGTTTTGGACATGGGCTCGAGCATATGTTATTAATTAAGTTTAATGCCCTGCTATGAAAAATAGCTTCAATCTATAAATCAGTCAGTCAGTCACATCAGGATATTAGGTTATGCCAGTAAAGCTGTAGTATTTCTTTAACTAAGCCCATCGAGCGCATCAGGAAAACACACGATACACTCATGTTTTCATGACTACACCTATGCACAGCACTTCAGGTTAACGAAAATATAAAATGCCCCTATCGAACAAAATTACTTAAGCTAGTAACTTACCACGGCAGTCTGTGATTGGCATCGCTCCATTAATTAGGACGTTGATGTATGAATTATGTTTTTATTAAGTTACGATTAGTTTTTTATAGAGACAAATCCGTTGAGTTACTTTCGCAATATCTTCTTATAGTATGTGGCCGCAATTCTAAACCGCTTTTAGTTTATAAAAATGTCGATGCGAAGAAGTACGATTTGTATGGTCCACATAAATAATGTTTTTATTCTGATTCTGATTCTTTTGTCGTTAAAGTTTTCGCGTATTTGCATTCCTGTATTTAAAAAATGGCAAAACAATTTATGAAAAGGTAGAGTTTATCTTTTCATTAATTAGACGAAAGACCCATAACATGTGGCTTATTACAAAGGGGAACGTAAAAGCATAAATAATTGCGAGCGTTCAAAAGAAATATGAGAGACATGATGTCGTTGGTGTCATGTGACGTCATGACGCATGACACCTATGAATGCTCCATTCGTTATCTTAAGTATCGCGTATTGTTGAACGAACATGTCTGACATATTACTAGATAAATGACCTGTGTTGCCAGCCTTTTTATTTAGACGAATACACACCTCCAGGCAAACGTTTGTGGAAATTTTGTATGACGTCAATAGTAGGGCCATTGTTGATTGGAATGTAAAAAAAAATCAGTTAACCGTTATAAATTATCTTTAACCTGATAGTGTTACTATAACTTTACCTATGTACTGAACTTATTATGCTGTCCCGTGGAAATCTAATAAGATATTGCAACTAAAGTAATTTGTAGTAGTAGTCTTTGTCTCTGTCTATTTTTGGCAAAAATTAGTAAAATTTCATTCAGCCGTTATGACGAAAAAAAGAACAAACAAATACATACCTACAAATACATACTTACACATTTGTAATATCAGGATGTAGTAATAAAGGTAAGAAGAATAATAAGAAGAAGTAAATAATTCAGACTAAAGTAACATTAAAGTTGATTTTGTAGTATCTATCACACTGTAATAAAGGCTACATTAGGTTGAATCTTGGAGTACTTTAGCTCATGTTTACTAACAAGACGGTTCAGGTTGAAACTGTCACAAGTTCCTGTTTGTTACTCAATTAAAATTAATTTTCAAATCAAACGCCATAAATGGTGACAGAGAACAACCCTTGCTGCGTGCGTTATAGGTGGTTTAACTAAGGGAACGTTCAAGTATAACGTAACGCAATATTTTAAGATTTTTGACCGCCCCCGCCCCCTTGTAACGCACCGTAACGTTTCTCTGTACCCCACCCTCCCCCTTTCCAAACGTTACCTAATACTCAAGTGACTATTTTTACCCAAAAGTCGCAAAATATACTTGCTATATTTTCCTTGTAATTGCCTTTGCGGCATTAATACTAAATAAAACAAGAGATTTTTAATCACCTGCGTATTTCGTTTATTTTTTTTTTATAAATTTTTGGCTTTACACACAACTGTTTTCGCCCTTCATTATCCTCTTTTAGCTTTTTTAAATAACAAACTCTCAAAAATACTATAGGAGTTTTAATACCCTATTTTTTTTCTTTAAAAAAATGTTACGTAACGTGTTGTAAGATAGACCTCCCCTACCCCTGTAACATATCGTAACGTCTTACGAGACCCCCCTCGCCCCAAATTGCGTTACGTAATACTTGAACGCTCCCTAACTGAATTAAAAAAGTCTATTTAAATAATTTATTTATAAGAAAGTCGTATTAGTTCCACTATAACTCAAGAACGGCTGAACCGATTTGACGAACTGCAGAACCAGAAGATGGACAAAGGTTACTATTTTCTTCCATTCCGTTCCGAACTTCCGTTCAACTGCAACAACATTAGGAAAAAAACCATTTTAATTCTCCCCATACAAACTGAAAGGGTGTAACGAAATCTTGTCGGAACAGCTAGTATATGATGTTTAAAAGAAAGTCGTGTTAGTTACTATTATAACTCAAGAATGGCTGAACCAATGTGGATAAAATTTATGGGGATATAGCTTCAAACTAGGAAACAGATATAAGACACTTTTGAGCCCGTTCGACTGCGAGGAAACCATGATATCAACAATTTATTTTACTCCTCTAAACTGAATGAGTGAAACGAAGTTCGCCGTAATAGCTAGTTCATACCATAACTCAGAATTCTTATTCTGAGAGAGTTGGAAATATATATTAGTCCTTAACAAAATAGTTACTTTTATAACTATGAATAAATATGCCTGAACAAGTTAGGCTGGCGTTCCACTGGTCATAGATCTTTGTCTAACATTAATTTATCTAACCCCAAAATAAGCAAATTATAATGCATGTGATATTAGTGTTAGTCAACGACAACAGATAGCAATGTGTAGCAATGTGTTTACTATTTCATCATCTATAAAAAGTATATGATCCACAAAATACAGCTACCTACCATTAAAGGTTTCCTTGGCATTAACTCGTCGGTGTAAAGGGGTAAGAAACAAGATATCTGAAGATTGTAAATGTATTTCATCTAGCAAGTGTCTGGCGCCGGATATAGAGTGGATCATTACTAGTCAAAGCGGAAAGCGTTCACGGACTTCCGCAACATTAGTTCATTCAGGGAATAAACACTATCTATATACACGGAGATCGAAGAATACAGGACCTGTAGGGTTACTCTTGAATCTCGATTGCATAAAAACTAGAAGTTGGATTCGAATATATTGAAATGTTTTTCTTTCTTGGTACTTGGTGAAACTCTATTCAGTATTTTTTAATATATGAAAACACTTTCACTGTTTGACTTTATAGATTTTGAAAAAAAAATCATGAAATACTCACATTAGCCAACCAGTCTCACTTGTGGTGATGTGCATTTGTAGAGAGATATTTATTAATATATACAATATAGCCTTTAGGTCTAGAAAACTATTATGGATGCACATATAAATTACTTTTTGTTATATAAGACATGGACATAGTATTTTTTTAACAGTGGCTATAAATCCTGATATCACAAGACTCTTTTATACAACATCTTTATCAACTTGAACAAGTAATATAATTTTTAGTATAGTTGTCAAGTTTATTATTCTAGAATCTCATAAATGCGTTCACAAAATAAGTATATATAAGTGAAGTAGCCGTTCAAAGTATATAACTTTATATAGAACAGACTGTACAATGGTTCTTTATGTGGCTTCTTACCCATGTGCTTAAGAATTGGCCTGTAGTGATGCACGAGTTTCATCTATGGTGCCTATTAATATCAGTTATTTCTTACGATGAGGAGAACCACCTGCTTGTTTACTTGTATAACGTAATATGTAAACGTACTTGTACCTCATATTATTTTTTTAAGAACGATGGTACTTTTAAAATATTATTTTTTGTAAAATGTAAACGTTTTAATTTACCCATTAACTCATTTTTTTAATGATTAATTTCACTTATTAATTGATTGTTTCTTCTACTTCTTCATTCGACCGATGTTTCTTTGAGGTTGACCTAGGTATTTTTTAATATTGAAAAAGAAAAAAAGAAAAGAAAAAATATTTATTTGCGGAATATGAGTGTTACAAAGATGTTACAAAATTATTTAAGCCTTCCTACA
>NJDC01001629.1:0-13986 GCA_002245475.1 Calephelis virginiensis | reverse complement strand
CACACACACACACACACACATGCGCGCACGTACACACAAATACATCAAACTTAACCCTTAAAGCCCTTGTTTTGTTTTCCGTCGGTTGCTAATAAAACCTCTCATTTTACGCCGAGGGTTGAACACATCAAAACTACAAAAATACTATTCAAAATCGATCCGTCTGTTCAATAGTTATCACTTCACCGACAGACACACACTCACATACTTACTTACAATACCTCTCTTTTTGATGTAGTTTAGATAAATTGAAAAAAAGGACGAAATACAATACCATAACCATAGTTGAAATTGAAATTGAAAATATTAATTTGAAACAATTATACAATTACAACATGTTGCAACGATAGTAACTGCATTAGTCAGAGACTGTGTCGCAGTTACTAACACCACCTCCGGAAACAAAACGGAAGTTGTTCCAAAAAGGATAAATAAAATTAACTAATATAAGTAATTTTGAAAGTTGTGTACGTGTGTGTGTATGTGTGTGTGTGTGTGTGTGTTGTGTTGTGTGTTTGTGTGTGTGCGTGTGTGTCTAAAAAAACCTCTTATATTGATATAAACTGAATTAAATTAAGGGTATTTAAGGGCATTAATTATCGTTAACAAATGTGTATGCGCAAAAAAACTGCAAAAAATACCTACCCTAATTTCTTTAACTTGTCGCGAATTGATAATTTTCTTTTGAAAGGTAGATTATATTTCCACAAGTTTCATGGTGATGTTTTTTTTGTTTATTAATTGAAACTCACAACCCATTAGTTGGATTTTGATAAAATTGATATGGGATCATCGAATTTAAAAAAAAGAACCATCAAATTGTTATGGCTGAGTAATCACTTAACAAACACAATATTAAAATCATACATACAAATATAAATTATGTAGAGAATGAAGGCAACATTTACAGTACAATTAACTGATGAATGGCTAGATGGTTCAAGCGACAAATTTAACAAACTAAAATAAAGATAATAAACTAAAATAAAGATAAATAAGATAACAAAATATAATAAACTTGTAAAAGATTTACATATATTTTCTTAGGTTATAAGATATTATCAAACAGGTAGTCCCTAAAACAGTCATCGCCTTCATAAACCGTAAATGCTACTGATCCCGGGTGAAGGGTCTTCGAAACCGGCGTATCTAAATAAAAAAGAGTAATAATGGGGAGAATCTAGACAGTTCTGTAGGAATCTTAAAATTTGATATTTGATACTCTCTACTTAGTCCGCAAAGGAGTAGCGTGAAGAGATTTAATTATTGAAACTATAGAATAATTTATGTATACAGTATAATATAATCACCGTGAAATTTAACTAAGTATGAATGGTAATGTTGTGAAAAAGAAAAAACAATCGTTTAATGCTATTAACCTTCCCTGTATCGTTGCTGTTGGTTCGTTCATCAAATAAACAGTAACCAATTATTACAGATCAGAGGTGAAACAAATTTTTCAATTTCAAAGGTTTCAACAGTTAAAAAATTAAAAAATATTATATTTACGTCCAGTTTTTGAACTATAATAATCCAATTTAAAAGCTTCATAGGCAAATAAGCAGACATATATTTTTTATCAACATTCAAAAATATACAAATTCATTACAATAAAGCAACATAAACTTGTAAGATTTTTCTGTATCAAATATATAAACCATGCGTTGCCAACCTGGGGATTGGATCGTCTTTGGTGTAATTAAATTAACCGGATCCTTTCTCTACAAAGAGAACAAAAACGTTTTTATTTTTACCTATTTTTCCTGTCTATTGCTACAAGAAAAAAAAATAAGGCTTGACGGTGCAAACGTCTACTTTTTGCTCTTTTGCACCAATCAAAAGTGAAATATGCCAGAGCTCTAAATATTCAAAATATTATACTAGACGGCGATGGGGTCATCACTGACCTGTGCTCGAAAATGAAGTTGAATAGGAATTATTATTTTAATTAAAACTCAGAGATTTCACACATGTTGACATATATCTTTATTTTATTAAAATCATCCGTGTCTTTCATATAAAAAGTAATAATAACGTTGAAAAAAGATTAAGGTTGTATTTTACTGACAAGCTCCTATGAACATTTAATATAAACAGGCATTATGAAACATGCGCTGTGGCATCAAGGAAACGGAAGCGCGGCCATTCATCTCGGCCATTATGCGGACAAATCGAGTTTTTCTTTGCAATGAAGACACAGTGTCGCTTCACACGACGAACTTGGCAACCAACCAAATCCAACCTAGTTTTTCCTAAGCGCTGCCCAAGTAACAGACAAAAGCGATTTAAAACTTTTTAATTCTTAGTTTCTAACAAAGAGATCGTAATTTGAGAGAATGTTTTTTACATGATAATTATTTTTCCCTGAATCTCAAAGAAAAGTAAATTTATTCGGAGTGTACATTTTGTCCATTCAATCATTCATTAAATGTTTCTTCAACACTACTCAAGAAGTGTCAAAGATATTTAAAGAACATGATTCCTTTAACTTTTACTCATGTGAGCCAGTCTACATAGTAGAGTTTATTGAAAGTTTGCCGCTTGTGTCACTGTTTTACCTATTTCACCATCAGTTTGGAGGGTAATCTATCCTACACAGGGGACACTAGCAGCAGCAAACATACTATTGGTCTGATTTTGGCATGTCTAAGATACGTGCATTAACAACCCTTTTTTGTAGTAATAAAAAATAAATAAATAGATGATTTTTTAAAACTATCTGAATTCATAAGCGATTTATATGATAGTTGTGGTATGGTCATGAGACAACAAGGTATAAACACAATAATTAGTTTAATAAATATCGATGACAAAAATACAAGCACCTTATCCAGCCGATTTCCAGAACCTATCGGATTATATGTTGACTTTCCGTGTTCTGACGTTTGACCTATACTCAAAAATGAACGCGCTACCTCCTATCACATAAAGATACGGATAAAAGGGGAATTTATTATGAAGTGGGTGTAGTTATGTTATTTACGCGGCGGCTGGCAGCGATCCTAACTGTCGCGGATCTGTAGGTTGCTATTGGTCGCACTCGAGTGTAAGTGTCGTTTTGTAACCGTCTTATTGCACTTGAGAACTATTTGATGGCGTTTTTATCAAAATTGATCGGCATGAAGCTTTTTTCTTTTCATTTAAGCTAGCCGAATATCTAGGGTGTATAGAAATAGTTAAGTTTATTTTTCCTTTTCTTTTCGTTTAATTAAATCAAAGTTTAAAAACTTTTTTCATTATATTATGTTTTAATTCTAAATAAATTTTATTAAATATTTAGTCGTCCTATATTTTGAAATTTAATGTAATTTAAAAAATAAATTGTGATTTTTTAAATTTATATTACTATTAGTAATTTGTTAATAAATCTATACTTATAGTAAACTGAGTGAATTCTGTACGCTAAAGATACTTAAAAAAATAGGTGCAGGCAACTAAAAGGGGCAGCATAACACATTTTTAGAGTTTTTCTCTGTTTGTCTGTGTTTATTTCTGTCGGTCTGTCTGTCTGTTTGCATCATGTGCACGATTCATGTTGAGTCTTCTGAAATGATTGTAGCGTATTTTGGCTGTAGGTACTTTATGTTCCGTAAAAGTTTTTAACGTATTTACTAAAGAGGTTTGAAAGAGTTATCAAAATGTAAATTAAAGTGTAATTTGATTTAAATTTGTCATAAGTTTTTTAGTTCGAAATATTTAGAATAAAGTGACCAAATTTCTAGAAATCCGGAATGTAGAGAAACATTTAAACGTGTAGGTTATCTAACATGTACTTATACATATTTTTCTAATTTTTTAATTAAAAATAAGTTGAGAAAAATACACGACCACGTTAGCCATTGACACTAAAGATGTACAAGAGAATGGTCACCAAAAATTTTTTTTTATGCTAGAGTCAACTTACCTTCTGGCATTATCCAAGGGAATATCTTCTGGCGTTATTTGTCGGAGACCCTATCGTCAAACCCAAACCACGATATTACAATAGCCCGTATTAACCCATCATATTTAGAAGACTCGTCAAAAACTTTTGGATCATCCCGATCCGATAACGATCGCTAACACGAGCCTCCCTCCCAACCCCAACATAATAAGCCTAGGTAATACTACACTCCACCGTCGCCTCCGGTCTCGGCGGTGGAGATCTCTTTTTTGCCCGACGTCAAACTCCGAGCGACGAACCGCAACCACTTTAATGGGTCTACCCAGTAACCAGAACGCAACACTAAGTCGAGGTACTGTCTCCCGGGAGACAGCCCTTGTTGCTGGTGTAATAGGGAACAGTAAGGAAAGGAACAGTCCAATGCATCTAAATAATTATGGTCCGGTGAAGTTGTAAAAACCGTGAGGTTAGCAACGATAAAACCGTTAAAAAAATGTCTACCGTTTCCTTTTCGCCTAAAAGTTTTTTCTCATAATTTTCGACAAATAAAAATCTCTGTGTGAGTGCTTGAGCTTAAGAACAACAAGTTTAAATGTTAAAGCAGTAGTCGTGTTTTTATTATAGTTTTTAAGGCCACTTGCTATTTCTTGAGTTAAATGTTTAAGTCTGAATTAACTTCTAATTAGAATTGAATTACATTTGACAGTTTAACTTATTAGTAAAATTAACAAAGGTACGTTCAAGACGTTCTTAATACAAATAAAAGTAACCTTGAAAACAATTTTATAATAAATGCCATATGAATTAGACAGAAAAAGAAAATACACAGACAAAAGGATATATGGGGTGACAGGATGAAATTATAAATGATCTGTTTTTGTCTTGGCTACGAAACAAAGAAAAGAATATTTTTTGGATTTATACCATGGCAGCGTAAATGCTACAAATACATTTTATTTAATGTATTAATAATAATAAAGCTCTGTTCCAATAAAAGTTGACTAATCACACAAATTGAAATAGTAACACAAATATCCAAATGATGAAAAAGAAAAACTCGTTAATTGTAATAAAAAATAAAGTAGTTTCTGACAAAAACAGAGTAGTCATTACTAATTTCATAAATTTAATTTATCAAGCAATCAAAAAATAAAAATAAAAGCAGTGTATATTTAAACTGAGAACCGCAAAGTAATTTACACTTTACGCATTGGAATAATTGCCCTTGAAATGTTAATCTGTATTTAATTTCACGTGAAAGCTGTTTCACTACGGATAAATTCTTAACAATTTACGAGATTAATTGTTTCTAAAATACGTTCTGTGCTTAGAGATTATTTCAATGAAGTTCTGATTACCAACTGCGCTGGAATCGTAACATATTACTTCAAAAAATAAAATCTCATTGTACATATTATGTTTTATTCAATCTTATCTGGAACTGGATTCTTCACCAATAACACGCTGCCTTGTCATTCACGAGTAGTATTGTATTGGTTTCATATCAATTTACAATTATCAATATAACATTGTTTAGTTAAACTGGCGTCTATTTTTTTTGTACTAATGGCTGTTAAAATTTTAAGTGAACAATTGGGATGATCTTGCGAGTACGATGAACATTACTTTTAATTTTTATTTTACACTTGTTAGACATTTTACGTCCTTAAACAAAAACTACTTTTTCATATTTCGAGGAAGATAACGGTATCTGAAAGGCAAGCTAAATAAACATAGGTCAGCACATCATGTGTTTTTAGATAATTACATAAATATGTTTAAAAAATGAGAAGAAAACAAACTAATTAACTACGAAGAAAGTTAAAGTAGCTAATTCTTTCATAAATGCAAATAATCGTTACTTCAAATACTCAAAGGATAAAATAAAATAAAAAAAATAAGCAGAGAATCACCAAAGCAATTTGCACTTAAGCATTGAAATAATTGTACTTTAAATCTTAATCTGTAAATAATTTTACGGCGAAGTTGGACTACGGGTGTACTCTGAACTATTTCTACCCATTAATTGGTTGTAAAATACGTTCTGTGTTTAGCGATTCTTTTACTGAAGTTCTGAATATCGGCGCCGCTGGAAACTTAAATTTATAATTGAACTATGGAGATGATTTTGCAGCGAGAACGAGGAATGTTAAGATTTTATTTCATAACTGTATTTTTATTTCATAATTTAGTAGTGGACATTCCGCGTACGCAAACAAAGATGTACGCCACTTTTTTCATTTTAAGTACAGACAAAGCAAAGTTTTTGAAGAAAGATAAAGGCATCATCAAAACAATAGTAAAAATTATACTACACATTAGATACTTAGTACATAACCATTCTGATAATTGCATAAATTTTCGTTAGATATGTTGTTTGTTATAGTGTTGATTTATGTTAATATGTAAATTACACGTTACATGGTTTGTCCCTGATGGACTCCTAAACTATTTAACCGATTTTTATCAAATTTACACGTGTGCAGTTTGAAATCAAATTATTTGATATTGCAATGTAATATTATAACAAAAACCTTACTGCAGCAACGCCTGGCTGGGTCTGCTAGTGGTCATATTTGTTAGGTGATATGTATTGTTTTCATTAAAATAAATATGTTAATAAGCCTACGTTTTATTTTCTTTGGCTGTAATTATCTTTGTTATCATGTAAATCATTATTATTATCACTACAATTGTCATCATTTCTGTTCCTATTTGTCTACGGCTACAAATTCAACCCTTCTAATTATCACTAGCTTTCCTGCTCATCCTAACATTCGAACCTTTATCTAGGTTATTATTTTAATTAAAAAATATGTGTTCGAATGGAGTCAGTTTTTGAATAATGAAAGTATTTCCACAAATAGTTTACAGAAAAGTTTTGTATCAAGCAATTATTTCGACTATATCATATTGGCTGTGTTGGAAATTTAAAGTCGTTATTGAAGAATTAAGATAACTTTGAAGCGCCAAAAATTAATCATCATCATCATCATCATCTGCCGGAGGACGTCCACAGCTGGACATAGACATCCCCCAAAGAGCGCCTCAAGTCACGGTCACCAGCCGCTTGTATCCAGCGATTCCCGAGACTTTGACCAGATCATCAGTCCACCGGGTGGGAGGTCGTAAAAATTATTATTACAACCTTAATTTATAGTTCGGTAGTAAAATAGGTCAATTAAAAAATTAAACAAACAGTAGAAGCATTTGTTCATTTAACCAGTTTGTCAGTTACTATTGACTCTTAAACCAGCACAGTAATCACCATAATAATTTCTTACGCTTATGAAAAACCGCTATTTGCATGCATTTTCTTAGTGATATAATAATTCTTATAGTACTTTTAATATGAATTTGCTTCACAATAAAGAAGTATCTTCACGCCCAAATTCCCGAAGAGGTAGGCAGAGACACAACCAGGGCACCCACAACTAGCCGAAGACGCTAAGTCCCACAATGTGAAAGGTGGCAAGCCTATCGTCAACCGGGCACATATCCAATACCGAGAAACATTTGTTTTTATTATTAGAAAATTGGAAAAACCAAATATTTTTTGTTGCCCGACCCGGGTTTCGAACCCGGGACCTCATGCAGTCAAGTCCAACAACTGAACCGCTAGACCACAGAGGTGACAGTAGTAGTAGTTTGAGGATTTTTTGAAACATGACAGTCTTTGCAAACATCTTAACACTTACTGAATATCTATAAAATAGGCAGACTTTTGTATTAGACAGACCAAAGACTAGCCAAACTCACAGAATCAACACATTAAATAAGCTTGCTTATATAAGGTACAATAAACTTTAGAAATAATAGCAACGAAATAAAATTCATACAGTTTATTAAAATAATAAACACGAACACAATATTTTCATGTTATTTAAAGTTAACAATAATTAAATTAAAATAAAGAGAACTTACCTCATCAATTTTAACAAAATTATCTCTTGTAATGACCGCAACCACAACATTCAATAACATTTATTAAATGTCCTTTAATTCAGCGAAAAACAGTGAATACAAATCCAAATAATATTTTAGTAAGATACAATCATTAGACTCAGTTAACACTACTATATCGATTCAATCTACTAGATGTTGCCCGCATGGTAAATGCTCCCACAAGATCATTTTTTTGGATAAAAAGAAAGTTTTTATCCCGAAAAAATATGTAAATCAAAGTTACCTTCTATGTAAAATAAAGTAAAGTATCTTCACGCCCAGCGGTGGATTTACGGTGGTGGTGGAGCAAATGTTTTAGGGCGGCAAAATTTTGAAAGTGATAAAATTTTTTTTTAGTTTGATCGAGATCCCCCAAAATAATTTATTAATTCTATTAATTTATATTTTTTTGTTTAATTGATAATTCAAGAAATTCAGTTCATTCATTATTTATTAATTATAATTTTGGCACTTCTTTAGTAAAAATTAATAATCATAATAATTTAATCAATTAATCAAAATATAATAAAAAAATCAAATCAAAAATTTGTTTCCTTGGAGATTTCAAATAATGATCGATTTATTTTTGAATAATTGAAAAAAAATTAGAATTATTTTTTGCATTTCTTAAAACATCAACAGTAACAATCAATTAATTAAAAAAAAATCTGGAAGACGGTTGACCCTAAAGACCATCCCTGCAACTTCCCGCCAATTCCATTTCTTAACGCTTTTACGATACGACGTTTCTGAACTCTTCAAGCTCAAAAATACAATTTGTGTGTTATTTTGAGCTCTCCGAGCTCAAAGAAATAGATTTTGTACGCTGACAGAGGTTTAATAAAACAGCATTTTTTGAATTTTCAAACTGCAATAATTTCTAAATGAATAAATCGATTTTCACGCAGTTGGCAGTATTCCACGTACTTTTTTAGAATCTATGATAAACTTATGAACACAAACTGATCGAACCGAAAATCTTAGGGTTTGAAAAGTTCACTTTTTCCGAATTTTTTCGACATCGACAACCCATGAACAGATCAACCGATTTTTTCGAAATTTTTCGTTTTCGATAACTCTCGAACGAATCAACCGATTTTGACCGGAGTGGTGGCAATCGACATGGTTATTTAAACTTAAGAGCTGATTAGTTTTTGGAATGAGTCGGGAAGCCATTTAGAAGTTATTCCAAAAAAACGACTACTTTTCGTCGTAAAATTTAGAAAAATATAAAAATATGTCTGAAATAACCTGATAGTTTCAAAATATAACATTAGTATTCATACCTTAAAAAAAAAAAAAAGTCACCATGAAAACGTCTTTCTATATGTATTTAAGTAAAAGTAAGTGCCTTAAGTAAAATTCTAGTAATAGGGCGGACTTTTTTTCGGTGCCCAGGGGCGGCATTGAGTTTAAATCCGGCCCTGTTCACGCCCATATCCCCGAGGAGGTAGATAGAGGCACTTCACTAGACGAATACACTAAGTCCCACAATGTGGTAGGTGGCAATCCTATCGCCAACCGGGCACATATTTAATCCCGGGCAGCTTTATTTTAATTATTAATTTAAAAACATCCTACATTTTCTATTTTTTTGTTGCCCGACCCGGGATGGAACCCGGGACCTCAAAAAGTCAAGTCCAACGCCGGACCGCTACATGAATATCGTTTCAGCAGTTTTTGCGTGAAGGAGTAACAAACAAACATACAAACTTTCGCTTTTATGATATTAGTTGGATGTGGTATCGTAACGTAATTTGATAGTATTATACATATACGTGTGCTTGCTTTCCTTATACCATAAAATATCTATTCTCAAACATGCTACTAATTAATTACGTTGATGGAATGTATCAAAATACATTATGCAGTTTGGTACTGTCCAATGGTAAGGATACTAAATTAGCAGAATTCAGTATCAAAATTCAGGTGTATATAACTAGATGACTCTTCAATCAGAATAACTGCGCTCGAACCACACAAAGAATTACAAAGAATAAAGGGAAAGTCTAATTAAATACAGCCCGTATTTGCACAATCTGTACCTGGATGAAGCCACTGTATTCAGTTTTATCTGCGAAACCTTTTTGCAAACGTCAGAATAGAGATTTTTAATGCACAAAGAGACCTCTCAAAGTTTTGATATTTATTTGAGCATAACTTTTCGCTTGGGTCTTGTTTGGTCAGAACTTTTATGTGCGGACTTTCACATGTAATGAGGGTAACTCATTTGTCCCCAAATGAAAGAGGGAATGTCATGACAAAGAGCGAGTTCGTCAAATAAATTAAACCGTGCCTCATTGATTGAGGACCCTTATTTACAGTTGAAAATTAGAAGTGACAATATTCTAGAAGTTGCTTGATTTCTGCTTATATGTACCTTCACATGGTTCATTATGACTCCTGTACTTTAAATTTGATTTCAAAATGGTTAGGTTTCTTTTATGACATACTAGCTAATCTGGCAAACTTTGTTCTACCCGTTTAGTTTTTATGAAGAGTAGAAATGAATATTTTGAATTCCGAATAACTCGTTCCGTTCGGGGCAACAGCCAAAACATTGACCGAAACAATCGTGTTTGATCCTTTTTTTCATACAAGATGGGGCAAACGAGCTAGTGGGTCACCTGATGGAAAGTGATCGCCGCCGACCACAGACATCCGCAACACCAGGAGTATCACAGATGCGATGCCGACCTTTAAGGAATGAGTACGCTCTTTTCTCGAAGGTCCTTTAGTCATAAGTGTTTGTCCTTTCAAGTTGAAACGCTAACAATTAAATAATGAAGCTGGCTTTTTTACTAATTACAAAAAAGTTTATTTTATATTACTTAGTTATATATTGCTGAATTATCTTATTTATAACGGCGTTATAAAAGTTTTTAAGTGTGAAGTAAATAATATCAATAAAATTAAAATTTGTGTATTTTATGCTTTGTTTTTTGAAAATTAAGTGATATCTACATATTTGATCTCTGTTAGTTTGCCTAGGAGAGAATGTATAGGTATAGCATTCATACACATTTAAATAAATATACGACAGTAAATATAAGTTATGAATTAATAATAAATCAATTGGTATGCTATCACAAATAACGGAAATTTATCTAACCCCAAGGCCCAATCATGGGCACAAAAATTAAATCCACAAATACAATAATCAGACTCAAAAACATTTAATACAGTTACCAAAACCAGAGATTAGTAAATATAATAGATTGACAATGTCATACATTAAAATCGTTCCCCTGAAATTCTGACTAAATCTAGATGGCGTTGTGCGATTGTCAGAAACTGGTAGTGTTAACGCCATCTAGATTATTC
The DNA here is from genome assembly GCA_002245475.1 of Calephelis virginiensis. Lineage (NCBI taxonomy): Eukaryota > Metazoa > Arthropoda > Insecta > Lepidoptera > Riodinidae > Calephelis > Calephelis virginiensis. The sequence goes on along the minus strand of NJDC01001629.1, from coordinate 2,834 downwards.
ATATAATAATATATATATGACAGGTGGATAGAATGTAGGAGAGTTGACGAAATAACGCACATTAATTAGCTAGATGACGCATAATTATGGTTGCAGAATTCATATTTTTCATTTATTACAAATTAGCTCTTGTAAGTAGATATGTTGCCTCTTTACACAAAAGATATTTTCGTATTCTAATTTTACGTCAGTATGGTTTAGTGGATAAATATGTTGCCTAATAACAAATTAACTAATAATTCAAAGCACAGGTTACTAAACTCAAGATTTAATTCGTTTCATTGAGCTGTTTTATTTTGTTTTTTCAATAGGTACTTAAGTCATTTCCGGGTCTGGGTGTTCATTAAATAATTTAACATTTGGGTACTTAACTATTTCTATGTATTATATATTTACTAATCTCTGACACAACACAAGAATAATATGTATACTTACCTAGGTAATTGCTTAATTTGGAACAAAATTTTGCCAAAAATAGGACCCAGACACCAAAAATACAGACTTTTACGTTTATCACATAGATTTTTGCCACTGTTAGGAATCGAACTCGAGCCTTGCGGTTAGTTATATAAAGTTATAATAGTTATTTTCATCCCATCCTTCAATCTAAGCGTGGTGTAACAGTAATAGCAGTCGCCTGAGTGTGAAAAGGTAAAGGTTCGAATCGCTTTTTAATATTTAAAAAAAAATCTAGTCTGCCATCAATGTCTGTTTATAAAAAGATTTTGGTAGGTACTAGTGGTAATTCAAAAGTTTTTGTGAACAACACACATGTCTGTCTTAATGGTAAGAGACAACCGTGGCTTGTGGAAAACATAGATGTTCAGGTGCGTCGCTGTCTTGCAGCCGGATGCTAGGCCTCTTGTTGGTAGGAGGAGGAGGAGGGCAATTGATAAGTTTTCAACCAAAACACATTTTTGTAACAGTATTTTATTAGTACATTCATTAGAAATATATATTATTAGAGATTAGAAAAAAATGCAGCTAGTATAATAATATAGTTACCGTGAATAAAGTGGCGAACGCAGGTAGGTAGGTAGGTACATAAATTATATTAAATATTAATAGCCAACTCGGCGCACTTTCTTCTTTGTGCTTAAGATTGTAAGCTCTTAAATGAAGTAAATTGATTGCAATTTTGAGTAAGGTAACATACTCACTTATACCGGCTTAAATCAGAGACTTCTCAAGGTCACGATGTCGCAGCCTCAAATAAAAAATGAATCTAAAATGTAAGTGACGAAAGTATAAAATCGCTTACAACCAATCGTCTCACGTTGAAGAGCGCCGAATGTACCTATTTTGATTAGGTCGTTGCCAATGGTCCTAAGACCTTGTTCATATAGGGCGAATTACGCGCGTATACATACGCGCGTACACGTACGCGCGTAGACGAGTTCCATAGAATACAATGATTACGTTCACACAATACGCGCGAGAGATTTCACTCGCGCGTAACAGGCGTGTTATACGTCGGAATCTCGACGCGCTCGCTGTACGCGCGTAGCGCGCGCGAGTCGAGATACTCAGAGCTCGTTGTTGCGTTCAGTATACGCGCGTTACTTAGCGCGAGTGGACGGATTCGTCAGTGAAATTAATTATAAACATGGAAAAAGATTGTTTCGATACAGAGTTATTTATCGACGAAATTGAAAAACGACAAGCAATATGGGACATGAGTTCGGCGGACTACTCTAATAGAAATAAAAAACGGAGTGCATGGGAAGAACTTGTTATTATTTTTGGAGAAAATGACGACACAGAGGAGAAGAAAAAAAAACTTGGTAAGGCAATTTATTTTTACGTTAAATCATTTTGTGTTGCCAAGGTAGTTTACCCTCATTCATAAAATAATCGGCAAATGTGTCCCTCGTATTTAAGGACCGCTTGTTTGGTCTTACAGTTGTACAGTTCAAACTGCTTAATGAGCTTTGGAACAATGTTTCATCAAATCTGAACCCATCTCTCAATCTGACATAATTATGCAAAACACAACAAGCTTTTAATATAGCATATGCAAATTCTATGTTAACATTAAGTGGTCTGTGAAGAATCCTCCATTTATTTGCCATTATTCCAAAACAACATTCAATATATCGCCTTGCCCTCGACAACCGGTAATTAAAAATTCTCTTTGTTTCTGTTAATTTTTTATCACAGTATGGTCGCATTATATTTTCTGACAGACTGAATGCCTCATCACCCACTATAACAAACGGCACGCACTTGGGTCTTAATAAGGATAATGGTTTCGGGTCAGGTATATTTAATGTTCCATCCACCAATTTTTTGTAAATAGTTGAGTTTTTAAAAATTGTGGAGTCGTTACTTTTACTATATGACCCAATATCGACAAATATGAAACAATAATTAGCATCACACAGAGCTAAGAGAACTGTAGAGTAAAAATGCTTGTAATTGTAGTAAAGTGATCCGGATTCTATAGGTTTCATAATTCTAATATGCTTTCCATCTATAGCTCCAATGCAGTTTGGAAAATTTGAAAACTTTTCAAACCCTTCAGCAATTAGTCGCCATTCGTCTTTTGTTGGTTCTTTCATAATAACGGGTTGTAACTTCTTCCATAAAATATTACAGGTTTTTTGTACTAAATAAGTGACAGTAGATTTTCCCAATCTATATGCATAGTGTAACTCTGCAAAATAACAGCCGGTGGCCAAATACCTGAAACAAATTATTTTATCAATAAAATATTTTTTTTTATTTTCAGGGCTTTTACTTCAGAAGAAATGGAAAGGACTTCTTGACACTTTTGACCGAGAATTAAAAAAAATTAAAAATCTACCATCAGGTTCTGGGGCTGCTCCCTATAG
>NJDC01001628.1:268850-284111 GCA_002245475.1 Calephelis virginiensis | reverse complement strand
ATATTTATACAAATGTATATTTTTGTTAACAGATGAATCCATAATATGATAGACAAAAAGAGAAATGGTTGGTGGAAGAGGACTTTGGTAGTAAAAATCCAAATGTTAGTCTTCAACTTCTAAATAGATTTCTATGGAAGACTATGATATCGAAAAAATGACATAAAAAAGAAAAAAGAAGCATATGTAACTCCTGTCCTGTAAAAAAGACGCATGATTGTATGTTACTATACTAAATGTAACAAACCATTTTGTTTGGACATTGATCGCCTAATTGCTTCTCTTGTTATAAAAAATAAAAAGGCTAATTATAATTATATTATGTGCTATAAAAATTGTGATGCTAACTATTAGTTTTTTATAGTTATCTCATAATGGACCTAAACTCTACCTTGTGGTACACCGCAATAATTTGAAGTGTAGACCTTTTTGTGGTTGCGGTTGCTAAGAACTTTTTATGGAACTTCAATGTAGAGACACATAAGAATTATAAATTTTTTCCGATGATTAACGACTTTCTCTTACTAACAGCACGATAACATTATATACTTTAAGTTTATCGCAAATCTCCTCTTAAAAAATTATATTAAGTCAATCTATTCGAGATTTGATTGGTCGAGAATGTTTGTCATAGTGGCCGTCTTAGTATGACTGAATTTAGGCGCGCCATTTGAATTAGTTCTCTAAATAATTATACTACACAAATAAATATATAATAATAATAATACACAAATAAAATAGAAAAGAAAGCTCTAATCTTGCTAGAAATCAAAACAGTGCTTATTGTAGCTAGGGGTGTGGTTTTTAAGAGGCTACATTTTTACATTGTAGCCATAGAGACTTTTAATCAGAACGATGAAAAGTACAACATATCAAAATTTTAGACGAATCCACAGAGAACCAAAATCCATAAGGTTTGTGCACCTGTGCGAAGTCGGGGAAGACTGCTAGTAATATTTTAGCTTTGATATTACTTAACATTACTCACACATATGATATGATGCCAGAGATCACAAATGTCTGCCGCCTGGAATCGAACCCGAGCCTCGCAATTACTTGTTGGAGTTAGGCGTGTAAGCTCGACCTCGACCAACGAGCATTTAAATAATTATTACAAATAAGTAAGTATTAATACAAATACCAGTAACAGGTAACTAATACAAACGGGTAAAAACGTGGAGAGAACGTCAAAGATTTTTAGGATTTTGTCACTAAGTAGAATTAATAGGACCCCACTGGAGCTGAAAACGATGAAGGTTGCTTATATTGACGAATTGTAAGTTTTCTTGTTAGATGTATATCTTAACTAAACCTACTGTCATCCTAAATGGTGTCTTATGATATTGTTAAACAAAATAGGCCTGCCTGACAACTTGTTACAGACGAGCATAGCTTAAATAGGTCATTATCAACAAGGACACTGATTGTAGTTGTAGAGTACTCCACAATAACTTGTCCATATATAGTATCACCATCTGAATTATTCCTGCCACAACAATTAAATGTGACAGTAACAGTATGGTGTTATGGTCAGGAGGACAGACTCTCTAGTTAAGTTAGACATTGGGTCAGGAGAGCTGTGTGTTTGTTCAGTCTTATAAAAAAAACATGGAATACCATTAAAAACAAGGCTGAAAAGACATTAACGGAAGTAAAATATTCCTAGAAGTATATAATTGTCTGGTCTGGATCTGGAGATCAACATGGGATTTTAATTAGAAATTGTGTGTATACCAAATGAGGCAGCCTAATTTCATAGCTGTCGCATAGGTAGCAACTATCAGATTTATGGTGTTATTGTTTTAAGTATGTATGAACTTTAAATTTGCAAACTTGGCCCCTCCAACTTAACAGTCACATTAAAGTGGTTCCCAAATAATACATATTAAAATGTGAATAATTTATTTACTTACCTAAGGTTATAAATTACATTTCATTTTGATTATCTCTTGTGTAGCAATTTTAACTATTCCATAAAAATCCTCCTTGATATGAGATCTCCAAAACTTACATCTTCCCCAAACTAAAGCAGGGTAGTTTGGAGAAGAAATGCCTTGAAATATTCTGGCTATACTGCGACCAGTGAAATTACAGTCTTTATATGTAACAATCAACGCTCGAACATCAGTTGTTACTTGGTCTACATCTAATGGTCTTTCGGGAATAGCAATATCACATACATTATTATCTCTCAAGAAATAGTCATTAATTAAAAATTTTAACTCATTAGATTTTTTCTCTAGTGAATTTTCTGTAAAATCTATTATTTCACATGATGAGGTACATAATTGACTAAATGTTGTATGTATTTCTTCTAACTGGTGTAACATCACTTTTTCTTGCCTTTGAACATTTTTATGAAGGTCATCCAACATTGTGTCCAATTCATTTGGAGTTAAATCACCAGGTGCTTTAATTTTAAAACCTAAAGTATTAAATTCTACTCTAAGTTGAGATCTTTGTGATGATGTCCCTGCTGTTATCCACTCCAAATTCTTTAGATGATATTTTGTCATACCACTTTCCCAACCAATAGCTGCTGCTACTTCAATGACATTAAATTCTAGAACACTACTTTTCATATGATCGGGGTTATGTTTACTTTCTAATATGTATGCCATTGCCAATGGTGGGCAATTTTTTGCTGCTTCAAGGAGTTTTGAAGGTCCACCATAAGATGAAATTTTGCACATGATGTATGCGTTATTGAGCACTTTGATGTAATGTTTCTTATGCAGTTCAATGTAACATAATAACGTAGCAATATTTTCAGAAGGCAGATCTAATTCTTCAACTATACTGTCGATTGGTATACCTACTTCATGACCTTTACATCTATCTGGTGTTGACAGAGATCCAGACTGATTGCTATCATTAATACTACACTTACAAGGTATAAAAACTTTTTGAAGAAACTTTCTAATTACAGGTCTATCAATTGAATTTGCATAAATATGTTTTAGTAGTTCATCTTTATCTGTACTACTACTGCTCATAAACACGTGACAAAATGCAGGATGACCATCTCTCCCAGCTCTTCCTACTTCTTGGACATATGATTCAAAACTAGAAGGCATGTTGTAGTGTATGATACATCTTATATCAGACTTATTGATTCCCATTCCAAAAGCTACTGTTGCAACTATGATTTTGAGAGCACCATCCATAAAATTTTTTTGTATTTTTTTCCTTTGAGCCGCTGACATTCCAGCATGGTAGGCTTCTGCTATATATGACATTCTCTTACGTTTAACATTACCCTTTTCAGTATTAAGTTTTCCTGGTTGTGAGAGACATGATCTTATTACTGCAGCAACTCTTTCACATTCATTTCTTCTTATGCAATATACAATAACGGAATTGAAAGAACTTATTTTATCTGTAGTCAATAATGAAACTAAAGCCTTATCCTTATTTTCTTCAAATGACATAGACAAATAAAGATTGTTTGGTAATGCTGGATTAGTCAACACACCATTTAAACCATCTGGAACATTTATGTGATCAATAATACTTTTGATTGTGGTTTGACTTGCAGTTGCTGTTAAACCAAGAATACACTTTACATTTAATTTTTCTTGTAATACTCTGCAAATCATTAAATAACTAGGTCTAAAATTATGGCTCCATTGTGAAACACAATGTGCTTCGTCAATGCAGGCAAATGCAATAGGTGGTAATGATTTAAATAGGCCTGCAAACCCATTTGAAGTATCTCCAGCAATTAAAGCTTCAGGAGATATTAATAAAATGTTGATGTCCCCATTTTTTAGTAATTCTAATATTTTACGACGTTGAGTAGGCTGCTGGTTAGTATGCAAACAGCCAGCTTTAAGGAACTCTGGCATATTTAATACTTGATCTTCCATCAAAGACACAAGTGGTGATATTACTATGGTAACACAATTATAATGCTGGGCGTAAATATAAGCAGGTAGCTGATAACATAAAGATTTTCCACTTCCTGTAGATAGTATAAGTAGAGTAGATTTGCCACATAATATGCGTTTGATTGCTTCTTCTTGACCTGGACGAAAAGATGTATGACCAAATTTTTTTAAAGTTGCAAATAATTCTTTGGAGTTTTGTTCACAATTCATATGAATTGGCTGTACTTCATTCAGTGTTGTTGGTACTTGAGCTAATAATTTTACAACTTCATCAGGTACTTGACTGGCTTGATACAAGATGTTATTCATTGCTTCTTCAGGGAGTGTATATTTTGTTTCTTGGTTAACAATGTCTTGCATTTCTTCTAATGTTGGCAAATCATTTTCTTGATAATTTTCTAAAGGCATAAGTGAGTTTTCTTTATGAGCAGTACAATACCGAGCCATGTGACCAGCTGAGCCACACTTGAAGCATGTAACTTTGCCAGATTCTGGGAACTCCATGCCACCATGAAGAGCTTTTTTGTCTTTCCACAATGATTTTTTATATTTAGAGTAATTGAATGATTTCTTACCCCTAACAAACACCTTCTTTTCAATGTTAATTTTTACAAAGTTTTCATTTAAGGTACCACTTTGAATTTTATTTACCAGTTTACTATCTTTATCTTCATTTACTTGACTCTTTGTTATTTTTGCAGTGGAATCATCAACTGTACTCATAATGTCATTTAGATTTCTATGTCGAGGGTTACACTGTTCTTGTAAGCCAAAGGGTAAAAACTCTCTAATATCTGGTGGTTCCTTTTCAATTACATCACATTTATTAGCTTTTGCCAATGCTGAAATATCATTTTTATTCTTTGTTTTCTTTTGTACTTTTTGAGTTTTTTTATTTGCTATTTCTAAATTATTTTCAATATTTTTGATATTATTCTCAATGTGTTTATGTTCAATGTCACTAAATGTGTCAATTTTTCTTTTCTTTAGGGCTGGCTTAAGCTTGCTTGTTACCATATCGTCTTCGGAATCACTATTTTCCACAATATCACAGGGTGAGTCCACAACAATAGGTAGTTGTATGTTTCTTAGACCAAACTTTTCAGACTCTACATTACCATTATACACATTTTCACATTCGAAACCAGTAGCCCTCTCTAGCCAATGTATATTAATCTGTCGCACAGGAACATTTTTGGTGTTATCTCTGCTCTCTATAGAAAGCACACTGTTATTTTGATTTACAATAGTTTCATTTCTCAAAAATCTATTTATTAAAAAACTATCCTTGGTAGTGTCTGGAATAGTTTGTGAAAGTACGGTTGAAATAGTACTATCTGTCACAGACGGGTTGAATTCATTCAGCATAGAGCTGCTTGCACTGAGGTTAGAACCGCTTTGTAAGCATTTGTCTTTCATGCTTATTTTTCTTGGATTTCGAAGAGAAAACCTCCTATTCTTAAACAATTTTTTTGATAAGTTTTCATTAAATGGATGCTCTGGGATTATCGATGTGGTTTTAGTAGATTTTTCTGGTGCAGACAGTAACTGACCAAGTTCACATCCAGAGGGTAAAGCAGGTAAAAATGATTCTTGAGAATTAGAAACTTCTGTATCTTCCAAGGGTTGAAAAAACTCAGGCGATCCTGCAGGCATGTCTTCTATGTCACATATTGATAGCGAATTTTCAAGGGCCCCACTTTTTAATTGAAAATACTTTTTATAGGCGTATTTAATTTTTGATGGCGCTTCTTTTATATCAAACTTTGAAGGGGTGCGAGCATATTTTGCTTTAAAATCTTTCTCCCAAGTTTTAACAATTAGTTTACATTTCAAATACGCTTTATCTTTTTTAATCTCTTCGATCACATCCATGGCAATATTGTAGAAATTTCAATGAGTCTAAAACTTACTTATTACAACCTAGCTTCGATGTTGGTCAAATTACAACTCCTTGAGATAAAGTAAAAGTAATTTACTTTATTGTTTACTTACTTTCTATTCGGTAAGCAATTTATTCTTCTTTAATTCACATTGTTTTCTATCTTAAATAATTTGAATCGATTTTGAATTGGATTTGATTGTCTTTTACAGTGGTTCAAGATAAAATACTTAAAAAAAGCAAAACGTGATAAAGTAAAACCTACATGAATAATTTAACGTCAATTACAAATAACAAAGATCACTGATCACCAGTACCTATTTACCTAAAATCTCTAATTCTTTGTTGATCACACAACAGATCATCAGTCTCACTTTTCCCGCCAAATAATATTTTTAATAAATTGACAAATGACATTTTTTTTAGTTTTTGACACAAGCGTTAACATTTGCCATTAATCTAGTTATACAATTTAATTAAATCGAATTTATGTAATTTATGTAATTTATTTAATTTATGTAACGCCGAAACCGGCGTGTATGTATGAAAAGGGTTATGAATGTGAAGGAAGCAAGACAGGTTTGTCAGGATCGTGAGGTCTGGCACTCGATACTCTCTGCCTACCCCGTAACGGACTTGGCGTGAAGATATGTATGTTAAATTAAGTATTCACAATTAGTTATAAGTTATGATCGTAAATGTCGTATTTTTTAAAACAAACAAAAATCGTTTAATGGATGGTAAATGTTAAATTAATTGCGCATGTGATATTTATGATTACCACATTTCATAAAAATCCATTCTTATCAGCCCAAGTGAAGCTCAAAAACAGCAAAATATAGTCTGTAATTATTCTTTGCCACATTAAACCCAAATAACATTTACAAATCACAACTTACCTATTGCTTAAAAAATAAAAAAGGATGCTGTTACATCGACTGAACATCAAAGCGGCCCAACCGCGAATGAAAATGGTAATTAAAGGATAGCGCCCATTTGGACAGACCAGGACGGGGCGCATCGCATCCCAATAATCCACCTAGTTCGCTTGCATACATTTTGTATGGAGCAACGCCCATTGTGACGGGATTTCCGCGAAGCACCGCGCGCGCATTCCCTGATGCGACCTCACTATTAAGAACACGGCGGATCACTATTAAGAATAGAGCACTCATGGCATTTTAACGCTAAAGTTTATACTAGTAATATAATAATAATATTTATTTTGCATGAAACAGGGTAATTGTACTAAAGTTCTTAAGGTATGTATAGTTCTAAAATGGTTCTTAACTTATTCGCTGTAGTTAGCGTGTAAAAAAAATATTATGATCCCCACAACATTACATTTTGCAGTTATCTAACGAATTTTAGTTTGCTTATTGTTTATAGCATAATTGTATATTGCTGTTACTATGTCAAACATACATTCATTCAAAATTCAAATTAATTTTTTTATGACGTGGCAACATCCATCTTTACTGTAAAAGACGATTCTGCCAGTAACAAGTATAATAATAACTAATAAGCGCGCTTTTAATCTATATTTAATTTTGATGGTTGCTCTTTGTTAAAGTTTGGGATTTTTAATAAATTAAATCGGAAACGTTATTGGTAAAAGATATAAAAAAAAGCACCAAACGCTAAATAGTAAGCTAATAAAATTGGAATAAATATATATTTATGCATCTATAATTTAATTTCATTTTTATTATTGAATTTTATTAAGATTTTTAACAGATTATGAGATGAGGAGGTTAACAGAGAAGGGAAATTAATTGGAAGAGGAATACTGATAGAATTGATTTTATCATATAATGAAAACGTGGCGTTATTATTTGGACATGAAAAGAAAATGTGTTCCAAAGTACCGTCGTCCATGCCGCATTCACAGAGGGAATTATCCCGGACTCTAATTTTATTTAAAAAGACCGGAGTACAACAGTCCCTCACTCTAAGTCTGGATATTACAGATATAACTACTTTGGTCGTATTTTTATATCTGTAAAACCACGCTTTATATGGAATGACAGACTGGATAGATGCGTAATACTTGCCTTTAAATGAACTACTTTCTTTCCATCTTTTCTCCCAAGCAGTCAGTAGATATTAGGCACATATATGTCAAAATAATAATTAATAATAGTTATCAATAATCAATTCTGATAGTTTTAAATAAAATTCAATTAATTCAAATTAAAAAAAAAACATTATATATAACCATATGGCTTTACTTAGATTTGACTGTTAGAAATTCTTTGTCTGCAAAATATTCATGTAAATTGTAATATGCTTTTTCTTTAAGGCACCTCGTTATCACTCTTTTAAAACGATTTATAGGTAGTTCCCTGATATTTTGCGGAATTTTGTTATAAATTTTAATTAGCATCGCATGACAGCTTTTTCTATAGAAGGCTGTCCTACCTGAAGGTACTTCCAGTTTAGTGGGATCCCTAGATGCATACTGTTTGTTCACATTGTTTTTTTGTGAGAGTGATTTGATAAATCATAGCTATAGTAATTATAATGAAGTTTATCTACATCTCGATCTGTTAATGATTGTTTAGCTAGTGAATCTGCATATTCATTTCCTGTTATACCAGAATGGCTTGGGATCCAAACAAGATGTATGTAAAATAAATAATAAAATTTATGGAGCAATTATAAATGACTTCTTTTATTTGTAATAAAATTTCAAAATGTATTTTACTATCAAAAAAATTGTTTTAATACCTGAAGGGACCTAAGAGAATCTGAAAACATAACTGCTTGGAATATATTATGTGAAGCGATATACTTGCATGCTTCCAATATGGTAATACATTCTCCTGTAAAAACAGAAGATTCGGGAGGACATTGAAATCGCAACATAATTTTTGAATCTGATAATAAATACCTATTCCAGTACAAGTAGTTAATGATAATTTAGAAGCATCCGTAAAGAATCTATGCCAGCCCTGCCAACTCTCTTTACAAATTATATTGAAATACGAATTAGATAAAGGAGATTTTTTTTGGAATATCAACACTTAAATAAATATTGGGTTGGAACATAATTACGGAATACGGAAATTTATATAACGGAAGTTTAGGAGACTTTATAAATGTATCATTAAGACTTCTAATTTTCTTAAAGCTATTAGTCAGTAATGGAGATTTTTTTTAGGTCCAATACGAACATAAACTTGAGTTAATTAAAGTAAAGAGTCTTTCGACTTTAGGAATGATTGGATGGGAAGACAATCGATAGGCCTTAAACATAAATCTGTCACATAAGTATTGGCGGCGTAAATCAAGAGGTCGTTCTACACACTCAACCTGTAGAGCATTGATCGGTAAAGATTTCATGCAACTTAAAATAACTCGAAGACATTTTGACTGCATTAAATCTAACTTTTTAAAGACTGTTCTATTGCATGGAGTAAATATAAATGTACCATAATCCATGACACTTTTGATAAAGGCATTATATAACAGTTTCATTATGTATGGATGAGCACCCCACCATACACCTGCTACAGCTTTAAGAATAGGAAATATTCTTTCATAACGATGTGGTTAATATGATACGAACCAGTTAATTTTGAATCTAAAACTACACCTAAAAATTTTACATTGTTACTTAAAGGAACCTGTTGATTTTGAATTTTTACTACTATATCTGGTATTGATTTCTTTCTGGAAAATACAATAACAGAACTTTTAGCGGGTGATATACTTAAGCCATGTTCTGACAACCATTCATCCAGAGACATTAAAGAGACGTTTAAAGAAATAGATGCATCGGTTATATTATTATCTGTAACGTACGTAAGTCATCTGCGTATTGTAAATGAGAAAAAATATTATTAATACAAGAGTTGAGATTATGGGTATATATGTTGTATAGCAATGGACTCAGCACAGATCCCTGTGGTAAGCCCCTCTACACAACTCTGAATTCAGAGTCTTCTCCAGGTATCTGTAGAACGACTTTTCTTAACTTTATAATATTATAGACACATCGTACAAGTTTACCTGGAATTTTAAGATCTTGTAATTTATTACGAAGAACTGATAACTGGACATTATCGTATGCAGAGGTTATATCCAAGAAAAATGCTCCAACAAGAGAACTATTTTTACTTAAAGATGTTCTGATGTCTGTGGCTAATATTGATACACTGTCCATAGTACTTAAACCTTTTCGAAATCCAACTTGGCTATTAGGTAATAAATTTTGGTTTTACAAACCACTCTAACCTTAATTCGACGAGGTCTAGAATTTTTAATAATGTAGATGATAAAGCTATGGGACGGAAACTACTCGGATCGTCTGGAGTTTATCCAGCTTTAAGCATAGGAATAATTATCTGAGTTCTCCATGAATCTGGAATTATACCATTTTCAAAAATATAGTCAAACTTAAAAAGTAAGTTTTAGATTTGGGACTTGAACGTGAAATAAAAGAGTAAGGTATTCCATCTATCCCAGGAGCTGAATCTCTTAGTTGAGATAAAATGGATGTTAATTCTACAATTTACGTTCTTTTATGGCTTTCGTGCAATCTTCATCCCACCATGGTGGAGAGGAATTTATATTGTTTGTTGTATTTTTAAGAGGGAAACAGTCGTCTCCAGATAAAATAAGGGTATTGACAAATGAATTATAACATTCATCTATGTTTTGTGTGTCCTGTATGTTTCGTTATGTTTCTATGTTTCTTTCTATTTTCTCGGTATAATGTATCCAATCTTCTATTTTTTTGGCAATCTGTATTTTAGTAGTGGAGCTGTCTGTCTGTCTGGTATGTTTTGGTTAAGCACTTTAATTATAATTGGGTAGTGATCACTTCCATATGTGGAGTTAAGTGTATTCCAATACATAAGAGATGCTATGTCCTGGGAACAGATGGTAAGATCAACACAACTTGAACTCTGCAAAGGATCTACCAACCTTGTCGAACGGCCGTCATTTAGGACACATAAATTTAAGTCGTCAAATATGTCAACAAGATTATTTCCTACACTGTCACAATACACAGAACCCCATCTATAGTGGTGACCATAGATGTAGAATGCACAAGATCAACAAAGCGTGGGAAAGAGAAGTCCTTATTCGATACAAATTGCCTTAGAGGAACAGAGAGAGAGAGAGTCAAGTACCTGTGTGCCAATATTTACGTGAGTAAGAGTTCATAGTATTCCTGTCATAGTGCGTCGCTGTGAATTTTGTGAAATAATTTCATAATATTAGTATATTTAAATAGAAGAAAATATAAATGCAATTACGATGTAGTGTTCTTTAAGCGCTTGTAATGTTACAAAACGTTACAATCCTAATAAATACACATTTCATAGGTAAATACAACTTTGACATAAAAATATTTAAAACAGCATTTTGTTAGTTTTTTTGCTATTAACCTGCTTAGAAAAGGATTTTTATATGCATTGTTTTATATATAAGAGTATTTTGTATCCTTAAACGAAATAAGCAAAGATATTATGTAAAATAATAAATTGTTTGTTTACGCTAGGGCTTGACAACGCGGTGACGTCCTAAATATCGATGAATGATGAAGTCAACCAAAAAATATAAATACTCTTTAGCAAGAGATTTCAACATTAGTTGTTTAACCAACTTAAGTTTCGTAAAATACATTTCTACTTAAGACTGAGATGCGCTTACACATGATCTTTTTATGAAGATAAAAAGAAGGGCAGTGAATGCGTTAAGCACTATACCTATACTTATATATTCTTATTTATGGCGTTAAGTCTATAAATTATAATAAAAATTTTAATGAGTTATTGCAAAATAGTGTATAGTAAAAATGTTTTAAAAGTACTCAAAAATTGTAGTTTTTGTACTAGATCAAAATCCACTAAGCGATCACAGGTATTTACTTATGAAAAGTATAGCAGAAACTTATTTATTCTTCGGTTCAAGCACGAAAGCAAGTTGTTGAAGTGTACTCGACAAAACTTTAAGGACTCAATCAAAAAAGACCATTATATTTAGAGGACAATAAATATTATTATTTTTTTTTAATATAACAATATAAATTCTTTACTTTTACACTAAGTCTTATTTCCTAGCCAAGTTTTTTTATGTCATAAGATAGCAACTAAGCAATTAGCTTATGATAGAAAGAAACGACCATTGCCTATTTATTTGTTTTCCCCGTGTTGGTGTGGTGTCGTAAAATCATAGACCGTCGGTATCCCTATAAAGAAGCTTTTAAAGACGAACATAGTTTACATGGGGCATTACAAGACCACTGGTGGTATTGTGATGTGTAGCCACTAGTCTGGATAGGAATCCACCCACTTACCTTTTCAAGCCGGTGTGCCCATGTAATGTTCCGGTGGGAAAGTTTGGAAAGCTAGACTTGCACATTACGCTGAACATTCTAGCCACAGGACAGCGATGCACCTATAGGATGTATAATGTCAATAATCTACGGCTGTCCATAACCACAAGGAGAGTCGTATGCTTGATTGCTGTATCAAGTCATAAAAAGTTGTACTTTCCTATCTGTTTGGCGGGATAATAACGCCACTAATATCATTTTAACAGCTACCTTACGCTCTAACCGGAACATGTTAATGAATAACATTGCTGTTTCGGCCAACAAAGACAAAGTTGGTGACCCTAAAAGATAGGCTTCGCGTGCAAATCTACAATCTATTAGTCACTATGTTAGTGATGCATAAAGCCAATATTTCACGAATACAATGTCTTAATAGTCATACAACATAAAATTTGATATTGTTTATATGATAATAGATGAGGGTAAAGAAAATATGCTAATTTACTAATAGTTTGTTAATTTATCGATATCGATAACGCACGCGACTTTTTAACGACCCTTTTTTTAACTCATACATAAACAATTTACTCAGGCATATTTTTTTGGTTTCGCTTTTTAACTGACTCTGTTTATCTAGTACATCCTAAATCTATGGTGGTGACGGTAAAATCCCCCATGATAATAAAAAGTTTTTCTAAATTTTGTAAAATCGTTTCTAATTGTCTAATTATTGTGGAATTTGGGTGGGCAACGTAGACTGATGTATAAGTGATATTTTCAACTTCGAGCAACCACGATATTAACATTATCATTTAGTTGAGGTACTGGTTTTAAAAAATACAACAATCGATTATATAGATTATATATATGAGGAGGGCACTACCTCCGAAACCATTTAATCTGTCACTCCGTATGGAACGATATGAAGATAAATTGAAATGATTACCTGGTCTTAACCAGGTCTCACCTATACTAAGCACAGCTGGTCTGAATTTATTACACAGGAAAATTATTTCATGAATTTTCTTTCTTATTCTTCTAGTGTTCCATTGGATTACAATGTGATCCATGTTGTACGCTTTTAATTAAAGAAATCATATATTTAGCTTCGTGGTCTGGTAAGTTTTGTGATGAGGTTTTATAAGTAGCTATAATTTTTGCGAAGGTTTTTATTAAATCAGTTTCTGTCTTTTTCAATGACGTTTAAGTCTTTCTTTCTTTAGGTATTGGCCTTCACGTTAGTATTTTGCCATTAGTCAAGTAGAAATTTGCATTAAATTTTAATTCAATTTTAATCAATTATTTATTTTATTTTAGTCATCAGTCATAAGTCGTCAGTAAGTCATGTCTGGGTCTTGAGTAAAACGGTGGCTTTGTTACTCAAGCTCGTCTATTGAGATTTGGCGGCAGCGGGGAAATACACGATACACTAATTACTTCATGATTACTTCATTTGTGCACTTTCACTGAACAAAATTAATCTAATTCCCACCTAAATTAACTAATTTCACTCAATATAAACACGAAATTCAATAACTATGAAAAAATTACGACCATCTCCATTCACGGTGGCGCCAAAACTCCGACGTTTAAGGTAATTCGTTTTTCATACTAAATTTATTACATTTTTTCAAAATTTCCTATGTTGATTTTAAACTCATTATGACTTAAAGTAGGCCTTACTCGTCCTCCTACTTTCGCAAAATCAAATATAATTCAATTTAATAACCTGATAGTATATTATTTCATTCTGATAAAATGAGCTAAATTTACGTATGTGTTAGTGCAAATTCATTTACATGTGTGAGTTATACGACTAGAGTGTGCGCGTGCGACGTTGCCAAACCTCGCCTCTACTCAAAATAATCGAGACGTTGCCGCTTTGTGCAGTACAAAGGGGCCGTGCAAATCTTATTTTTTATGAGTTTTGGAATTGCACTCAGTGATACCAATTCCAAAAAGTGTTACAATTTTAGCAAAATATGACAGTAAATAAATATGAAAGTAAAATCTGACAGTATGTAAAATGTTAGACTTTCCCATAACATTATGTAGTTTGCGTCATTATTATCTTAAACTAATGTATAAAATTGTTCATATGTAATTAACAGTCACCATGTGGGTCCTGAAATACGAAACGATTTTAGTGTGAATTAAAATTCACACTAAAGAAGTGGATTTAAACATTCATTAGGAAAGTGTAAGTGTAGAAAGTTTTAGTCGAGCTAAGCCGGGGCCCAGGATGGTATGCTTGTATATTTACAGAGAATACAGATTAAATTGCTCTACTAAGCTAATAATTAGCTAACAATTAACTAATTATTAGAATAGAAGTAAGTTTTAAATTTCCAACAAATTGAATGTTTTAAATGACACAAACATGGGAGAAATATTAATTCGAACATAAGTACTCGTGGTTTTAATATCACAGGAGTATTTTGTAATATTATAACAATATTTATATATTTTAAATCCATCCAAGCTGTAACTTTTTGTTGTTGTACTTTGGCAACAAATAATACGTACTGGTTCTACTGCTCATTACCTTGACCTTGACAGTCGTAATAATATGTCATTGCTGATAACGTTGTTATGACTATCAAATCAAATATCTAATTCTGAATTTTGAAATACTATCAACTAATCGTAATTGAAAATGTTATGTCGATACGTAAAATCTAACAAAATTAAGCAATAGCAAAATTTAGATAACCCAGATGTGTAACTGTCTTTTGTGAAGTTTGGTGCTGGTCATGTAAATTGTGTTTTTACTTTTAGGTAGCTCAATATCTTCAGTCAAACTAAAATATATAGGTACTATGCGGTGATCCTATACCCTGAAATTAGCTAAATAAGTCGTGAAAAAGTATTGAAAGCCATATTTATAAAAGAAGAAGAAGAATTCTGATTTCTTACTAGTGGTCCTTCTTATATGTTTGTAAATAATAGATATATAAGTGTTAGATAATTGGAAATAATAGTTAGTATTAGACAGAATGTTTTAAGTTTGTTTCTATCATTTTATTTCTCTTCAATTAATAAGCTAACTAAAAAGTTATTAAGTTTTAAAAGTAGAAAAAGTTGTTATTGTTTTGTTAAAACATTGTTATATAGTGTTTGCAAACATATTATTATTACTACTCAGTATGATGAGAATTTGCCTGATGCAAAAGGTTCAGTGTTCTACAAAAGTCAGAAAC
>NJDC01001628.1:248193-261412 GCA_002245475.1 Calephelis virginiensis | reverse complement strand
CCAAATTATGCAAATAATAGTTACTGAGAAATCAATAGGGTTTTATATTTGTATGTACATAACCGGTTATTGTTCTTCACTATCTTGCATGTCCCTAATTAGTTGACGACTGTATCTGTATTTGTTTATTACATTAATATATACAATATTATGTTGTAATAAACCAGTTCCTTGTTAAGTAAATTAATTTAAATAAAATACAATTTAAATATAAACTAACAAGTGGTGACCCGCAACATCTTCGTTTAGGAGATAGAGCGTAGGCACTTAATTATGTATAATAGGTAAGTTCAAAGTTTCACTACGAGAAAAATTATAAATAAAAGAAAAAATCGTATTGAAACAAAATCTATGCTATTGTAAGAAGAAAACAAATTCGGTACAGGTAGGTATTTATGTAGGTGTGTAGTCAACCATCACAATGCGCTTTCGGCCTGTCCACTCTCCGCCACCCTTAACCGCGAATTATTATTTCGCTTGTTATTTTAATTTTGCGATAACTTCTATGATATTCAAAGAAATAATTTAGTGTTAAAGAGCTTTCATATTATGCATGAAAGGTTTAAGGTACCTTCACTGATGTAATTAATTTGCCAAAAGTTTGTTGTATCCGTTTAAACAAAAATTGCTAATAACGGGGGAACAATAAAATCAGAAGCGTGCTCGTCGTGATCTCTGCCATTCCGTTGGATTGCAATTTTAGCCCAAAGAAGTACCACAAAGGGAATTAGGGCATATTCGATGGAGGCAACGCGTATAGATCCGCTCTCGTGGCGTCGTCAGTGCGAAAAGAGGCAGATGCGGTGTTAAAGACCACGCAATTCCCAAACAGGCGATACGAGGAATAGAGACTGTAATGTGAGAGGTGGAATGACAGAGAATATGACCGAATAAGTCGATGTAATGGGTGAGAGATACCTGGTTCTAATGTGTAACGAAAACTAAGCGGAAGGGTAGTGATACATCTAATCTCTCCGGTGGGGTGTTGGCACTGTGGCCTGGTGTGCCACGAAGCGATTACGCCAGTGATGGTGTAGCTACTAGCTATCATCTTATCGTCTTCCTTAGCCTCAGAGCTAAAAGATTATAATCTGTTTGGCCCGATACTGTTCTGGGTCCGTATTAAGCTGGGAGTCACGCGAGTTTTTGTTGTAGCAGCTTATGCTGAAAATGTTTTGAGATTGTATGGGGAACGTTCTCCGTGAATGAATGTGTGGGGATGCAACTGACCGGTTACGAGGCCGTTCTTGGACCCTATGTTGACAAAAGAGTAGTATTGTGGTAAGTGGGGTTAACAAAATATTTAAAAAATCTAATTGAAATTACCTACATGCAGTTTTCCATACGTCTGAAATATTAATAATGCAAAAAGTTTTTACTTTGCGAGCGCATAATGGGTCGCCTACTAATAAATAGTTAAGTAAACAATAAACCTTCAAAAATTGAAATAAATGAACCAGTCCATGAGTATTCAGCGTGCATACATATAAATATCACCGCACTGTGTAGAATGTTAGAGTTCAAATTCGTGTGACCGTATGCCGTAAGAAACGTAGCAATCGACGGAATGAAGTTGATCGTTGATATTATACGGCTACGTTGACGCGTCGAACGTTGCGTCGCGACTTGTTACGAACGTCGACTACTCAAATTAACCGTCTACGAAATGGACTAGTCCATCGATAACGATGGACCGTCGAAACGTCCATTCTACGTTGACTGTTGATTCAACTAGTCCGTTTATTCAACGCCCATCCCTAGTGGTAAGCATATTTTGGCCTTATGCGTAGAAAATAATCTTCTATTGTCTAACACAATATTTTAGCATAAAAACATACATTCGTTTACATGGAGAAGGAATGATCAAAATATGAGTATGATAGACCCCTAACACGAACATTATTTGGTTGTTAGTCGATTTAGGGGCCTGTTTAAAAAGTTGAGTCGTTAGCGAGGGCGTGTTCCATATGGAGGGCTTGAAAAAAGGATTGAGAGCAAAAAGTTGCAAGATTCGGGTGAAGGAAGCATGTATAAGATTCAAGTCCAAAACAGGCTTAATTGTATGTCCCTACCGGACTTAGACTTGGATGTATGTTGGAATGGTTTGAAAGATAGCGTCATAGATGTCGCGAAAAAGGTATGTGGGAGTGCAAAGTACAAGTCAGTGAATGGTGATGCATGGTGGGATGAAGAGGTGCGAGCCTTTTTTAACTTTGAACGAAAGAAGAAAGCCTGGCTAGACTATGTATCATGTTTGCAATCGAATTAAAGTATAACAGAGTTGAAATAGAAATATAATGTTGCCAATAAACACTTAGTGAAAGAGAAATATGATATTGGAAGAAAGGCTGACCAACAACTTCGCGAAAAACATCAAACTCTTTTGAAGGGGATGTGAAGAAGTTTCAGAGTTGTCTGTCTCTAGAATAATTAGGTCTAAGAGTAGTGAGATTCTTGAAAGTACATAATATGACGCGCTAGAACGGTGCAGTGAATTTTATGGAGATATGTATGAATATGCTTGGGATGCTTTCGCTGTGTCTGAGTATGAGTAACTTAAATCACTAGATATAGATATAGATATAGTGGAGGCATGTGATGGCATTATGATAGTAGAAGATGAATGAGCAATTAGAAGTATGAATATGGTAAGCCTGCGAGAGAAGATATTTGGTTGCTTCCAGAATGATCCAGCTTGGTGATCCTGACGACAGGGACTATTTCTGGGTCCTTTGTAACAAATGTTGGAGGACCGGCAGGGTAACTGAACACTTGAGACGTGCGGTTATCGTGCCCTTGTATAAAGGCAAGGGCTATCATTTTGATGATCGTAGAGAAGCATTTGACTGTGGGCAGTAAGGCTTTCTGTGGTTTCGTGGATCTGTGTTGTACGTAAGGAACTTTGGGTCATTTTACCGGATTATGGGATAGACAGATCCTTGCTGCGTAATGCATGTGGTGGACGGGGACATATCGCATTTGTTTGACGTTAAAGTTGCAAGCATTATCTTGTGTTTGGACAAATGACTTTAAAGGTAAGATCAATAAAGGTTTAAGGTGCTAGTGCGAATGGGTGGTGACTAAGTGCCTGCTTTATGCATATGAAGCTGTACCTATGGACTCTTCGCCATCTGAGGTGCAAACACTGGTCACAGTTATCGAATATGTGTGTAAAAAAGATGCTTACATTTGAATGCGAAGAAAACAAAAATAATGGCATTGAAAGTAGCGTAGTGACAATGGATGTAAGAGTTTTAGTTGATGTTGTGTTCTTGGAACAAGTAAATTAAATTACATATCTTAGTTGTACTTTCAGGGATAGAATGTACACCGTAGATGTAGAAGAGTGTGTGTAGTCAAAGAATAGTCAAAATGTGCAAGTAATTATGTGCGACGAACGCTAGGTAAATTATTTCGAAGGATTTTGAGTCACGGTGCTAGATTGTATTGCATAATTCTGTGCTTATTCTAATGTTGTTGTATGGATGGGAAAGTTAGTTATGTCATAAAAGACAAGAGAGTAAGATAAAGGCGGTCGAAATGAGAGACCTGAAGTGTAACGCTTGCTGACCGCATTCGTAATAGTGAGATCTGAGAAAGAATATCATTAAAAAGGGAAGTGCTGGTGTAAAATGAGAAAGAGCATGCTCCGCTGGTTCGGTCATGTCAATAGAATGACAGATTGACAAAGCAGATATACAATGCGAAAGTGGAAGTAGAAATGCAGGTATTCGTGAGACCTAGGTAGACAATGGGGGTAGATTCGATTTTTAGAATTGAAACTTTTTCAATCCATCCTTGTATATAACTGCCTGAATATGATTATAATATGACCTTGACAAACGCATTGGCCACGTCAAAGAACAGCGCTCCTGTATATATGAATTTTGGTCTATTCAGTCCGTTATATATGTAGGTACTTCGTGCAATAGTGCACTTGCCTTGTACATGAATGAGCTGCATAAAAGCCAAATTGCTCATCCATCATAAGTTTACTCTCAGGTACAACTGTCTTAAAGCGGACAACAATAAAACGCTCGTATATTTTGCCCCAGGAACTGATGCGACTGATCGGACACTGAAATAAGTAATGTCGGTGCTACTTAGGGAACATAGACTCGGTCATCTTTTGGAAAATGCTTTAGGTAAGCCGTGTTGGTATAGGTCCGCTGAATAGTACAAACAAATAGAATAAATTGAACGGGTCAATGGAAATACTGGCGGTCGAGTGTAGAGAAAATATTATTTGCTTACCTACTATGAGGATAGAGTAGCCGGTAGACTTGCACAACAGAACCGACGTACCAGCCACAGGGTAGCGACACAGATATAATAACTATGGTATCTATAAGCCTCGGGTGTATTTTACCATCGGTAGAGCCGAGTGCTTGTTCGCTTCTTATCAATTTCAAATACATATCATATTATATTGTAGACATTGTAGTCCATAAAAAAATGTAAAAACAATTATGTATGTTTGATTTGCTTTCTGTGCGCAGCTGTATGAGATTTGTAAAACATAAGCACTCGCATCAGGACAGAAAAATAAAATAATTATTGCGTATTTTTTTATTAAATATAAATGCTCTCATGTAGCAAGTAACAAATGCAATGTACGTATATCGTATTTACAGTAGTTCGTTTTACGTATAGGAAGGTCTATTAAAAGTCACTGGGTACTATAAAACTCCTAAAAACAACTTCTGTCATATCCTCTTCAAACGTCCAGTATTATTATCAACTTTACCTACAGTTCCTTTAGGATCAGGCGACAATGAACTCCATTCTGTTAAAACACAATTTTGGAATTTATGTTTGCCACATACAAAAATATTTGATTTAAAATTATCGTCCGTATTTGATACACAAGATCCTAAAACATTGTAAAACTCTAAACTTAGACTATCTATCCATTCAATCAAATCATCTTTTAATCGCTTAACGTTTGAAGAAGATAACTCATTTAACAACAATTTGTCTTCTGCACTGGGCAAAAAATTTCTAGGTTTTATATAACTAAAATTTTTGTAAAAACTTTGTGAACCACTGTGTACTAAGTTTGTTTCTCGATATGTCATTTCCTTACCAGAAAAGTATTCTAAGGGTGTAACTAAAAATTTTGTGATAGCAATTGTATAGCCTCTATCAAATAAACCTACTTTCCAAATACCAGGTAACAATGGTGCTTTTATATTAGGTTTAATAAAACTAGTTAAATTAGAATCATCCTTATAAATAATATTGACATCAGCAACGCTACCAGCTGGATCTAACCATAGCACTGTTAAATTGCCTATATGTTTATCAAAATGTGTTAAAAATTGGTACAACAATATAGGTTCTGATAGCGGCCCTAATATATTAGCTAAATTTCTAAAAGTCATTTCTTTTTGGTCATATTCTGAACTCACTTTAAACACTTTAATGTAATCAAAGTATTGATTATCAACATTAATGTCTAAATATTGCTTTGGTTTATACCACGTTTCTATTGTAAGTTCAGTAACATTAGGAATTTTAACCTTATGTAAAATTAAATTTCCTTTATATACATCAGCATACTTATAAGCATTAATTTCTAGGATTTCATCAAGCTGCAACTTGCAACCTTCTTCACTTAAGATATTAGCATTGTGACGAATTATACTTCTTGCATGCGTCAAGATGGTATCGTCGGTGCTAGCAGTTAAATCTTCAACATCATAAATGTTTTGCCAATATGCCTCCAAATTGTTAATTAAGAAATGATCATTAATACCAATATATTGTTCTACTCTAGTAATAATTTCTTGATTTATTATGGGCTCGAACTTTCTAGCAAAAAAGAGTTGACGGTTTTGCGTATTTTGTATCCTAATCCAGTCTTCAGTCTTAAAATCATTTGGGGAGCATCCACACCAATCAACAACATGCTTATATTGGCACTTGCATCCCAATTTTCTTTTCCAATTTGTAACATGTAAATTGTTATCAACATAAGTGTTACAAAATTGAGAGTTCCTAAGTGCAGTGTGAAAAAAAGATTCGGCGGGCAGCAACGTGTGTTCAAAAATAATACTAAGACCAGTTAACAACTCGTCCTTTTCCCCTGTAATGTACGAAACAAATTCTGGTGAGAGAGCTATCCAGTCGCTTCCACCATCTATAACAATGCCTTGAGGGAGATTCCGCTCCCCAATTCTCCACATGTGTGTTTCACATTCCACAAAAGTTCTATCAAGACCTTGTTTCTTAATAAACCTTTGCACTTCACGACCATGAGATTTAACAAAATTTAGTCCTTTATTTACAAACAAAAAACTTTCCAGTTCTTCTAATGACTTAATTGGGAAATCACTTTCACTTAAATTTATAACATAGTCCCATTTCCAACCCAATAAAAAAATGTCTTTCATAGATGTTAAGAGCATAGTCAGAAGTGATGCACCTCCCCAAATTGTTGAATATCTTTTGGGAGCAAGTTTTACATTTGGCAACTGTTTCTCTAATTCCAATAACTTTCGATGCAAGTAGTCCTGTCTCTGTAAAACATAAGAAATAAACAACATATTAAACACGTTAAAAGCAAAAACTATTATTTATTTTTTTGGTAAGAAATTCACGCCGCCTACGGACACCAAATACGGTAATGGTGTGTTGCCAATCTGAAGCCGGGATTTTAGGTCTGCCGGCTACGTTATCATCCGAAGTGGAACATTTCAACGGGCAAGCGCTAACGTTATGGTGGCACAAATAGGCAAGGCGGTTGTACCAATTCGAGCGAGTCGCTGTGAAACTCTACCACTTAGTCAGATGTCACGGTGTTAGTGGCGATAAGCCTGGGCTCGCCTATTACGAACTAACTGGCAGGAAGGCAGGTGGTCCATTCTGCAAAGGATCCCGGACAAACACGGACAAAACGGTATAAGTTGTAACAATTTTTGATCTTCTCACTGGTCAAGGGGTTAGCGTTCACGCTAACTCCACAAACTACCGCGACGCTTCGATTCACAACGGGGGCAGGCATTTGCGTATTGAACATTTCATCCACATTTCTGAGGCTTGGTGTTTTAAAAAAAAAAGTGTTTTATTATTATTATATTATTAACTCTTTATTGTACACAACAGATATTACAACATTTAAGCAAATAAGTATATTTATTCTTTTGATAAAAAACAGGATTAAAAAATACACTGTGTTTTTGACAGCTCACCGAAAAACGAAATCATGGGTTCTGTACATGATTGACATGCATATGCAGTTGGAAATTTGTGTCGGAAATTTCATGATTTTTTAAATTTTTTTTGGATTTTTTCTATTGATTTTGCTAATATTTCATTAATACTACCTAATGCAACGCGATTTTTGTTAAAAATCTCATAAATAGTCAGTTTTTACTAAAAACAGCAATGTATTAAAATAGCGTGTTCAAACTTAGATTCTCCGTCAGCTGTTGCAAAGAAAACCATAAACGCCTTAAAAGGTAAGGTTATTGCACTTGACACGGCGGCACGTGGACTGAGCGGGACAGCGTAAGTTCGTACTGCGCATGCGCCATTTGAAGATTGCTGCCATTGCTGCCTGACCCGGCCTGTCGTCTGGTCAAAGATAATAAAATACTTTAGATGCGACATTACAAAAGATAATTTATTTTATTAATTTAATTGGAGATAATTGATAATTTAATAAGGTGTGTTTTACCTCATTTATTTTGTCCTTAATCAAATTCACTTCTTCTGTCTTGGCAATGAATCTTGTTTTTTTTACAAAATGCTTAAACTTAAAAACTATTTTGTTACTTGAATAATTTTAATTACAGGATATTTTAAAAAAAAGAGAATAAATTCAAAGGTGTCTTAATTATTTGTTTCATCATTATTTAACTGTTGCTAACAGTTACAAATAATCCTAAATTTCCCACATAAATTTCATCAATATCCCACTAGTAGTTTTGAGTTATTGTACTTAATAATTCACATTAAAAAAAAATTAATTAAGCGTAGCTCAAAATCCATTTGTTAGACCATGATAATATTTATACGGGACCACCTTGGAATTACGATCTCTTGGAAATAAACCATCGTTTAAGCCGGCCGAGTAACCGTTTAACAAACATAAATACAAAAAAACATAAAAGTAATGAAACATGAAGTCGAATGAGAACTTCTTTTTGAAAGAGTCGCAAGAGAAACGACTAATCTAATATTAATAATAATAATCTAATGATGTACTCATCTAGGGTTTTTAAGGCTACGAATAAAATTAGATTAATTTAGAAATCAAGGATTTGTGTTGTCACATCTAAGCATGTGTAATCTTTGTGATTTAGTTTTTAAGAATTGTAGGTAGGTATAGGTTTTCATTTGAAAATGAACACTGATCAGTGATCAGTTGCATTCGGCTGCTTGCGTAATTCGCATGTCTAAAAAATGTGTTTCTGTGCCCTATCGTAAAAAGTGAAAACTTGTTGAATTATCATAATTTCCTTGTTAAAGTTTAGTTATTTTATTGTTGCTAGTCGTTATTAGTTGTTTTTTCTTGCTATTTTTAAAAATGTATGTGTGTGTTAGACACTTAGTGATTTTAGAAGATGTATGAGAAACCACGAGCACGTGGGCCAGATGTAACCCCGCTAGATTTTTTTCTTTGGTGCTACATTAAGGACGAAGTGTTTGTTGGTGAGTAAGGTAGGTAGGTACCTTACTGCTAAGTTATGCAATGCAGAATTGCGTTCGGATCGTACCTCCACAAGATCCCACAATAATGTCTCGGCTTCACTCAGAAACGCTTCGTCTTACATTAGTGTAAGTCTGTGATTAAGTTGGTTGGGGTTATCAGCAATCGAGATTGAGGTAAGTACGTAGTTATGAATGTTTGTTAACTACGTAAGTACCTACAACAAAAAACCATTTTTTTCTAAACCAGTGCATAAATCAGTATTTTTTGTGTTCAATAAAGAAATTCGGTTTAAACTACATAGGTGCGTAGAAGTAAAATTTTTTGCGCTGCATATGTATCCACCGCATAGTAGGTATTCCGTACCTACTGCTCAGCGGGCTCCCAGCGTACGGTATGATTAGCTCGCAATACATTGCCGGTTGAAAAACTGCTAAATCAGTAACCGCTTATTTCCGACAAAAACCGTAGAAGGAATTTTGAAGCCTGAGATGTATCTAAACTACCATAGAAATTTTCTTTACGGTGTCAATTACACCCTGTATAGTCTAAGATTTTCCTCTACACAGATGGCTACGTCTTTGAAGAGCTTTATGTTGAATAATTCAGATTGGTTCCACCGGCTCACTTATTCCTGTATTATATGTAAAATATATCTAATATGCTTCGAGAGCAGTATAATTGGTAAATTTACCTATGCATGATATAACTTAGTAAGCACCTTACACTGATACAAATATCCCTATTATATCGCCATCGTGAGTTTATCGGCAATGTTCATTTTGCCGGCACACTTTATATTATTCAGAGATCTTTGATTTTAGTATCTTTGATTGATTATTTTCAATCGTTATCATTAAAAACAAATATTATTATAAGTATCTACTAACAATTTTATCTGTTTCTACACCGACAGCTTTTTCTATATTTTCTGTAAATTTTCATTCTTTACTATACGTATCGGGACCAATCTGTGATACTGTCATAAATATTGGTATTGGTATTATATCGGCTAGTCATGCGTATCAATGAACCATTATAATTCCGAAACACCAGGAGTCAGGGGAGGAACGCATAACAATTTTTTTTTATATATTTGTAATTCTTACCAAATCCGTATCCTTGACAAAGTAGGCAGAGACACAATACTCACACACACGATTACTCGAAGGTCCAACAAAAGCTATCTTTCTTTCTATTGCTAACCGGGCACTTATCCAATCCTGCGGGGTTACAATGAACACCCTCGTCTTGATTCGTTTTGGCCCGCATTGAAACGTCAAACTCAAGAAACGTAGAACATTCATGCCAAACAAAACGTGACGTCGGCGATAGACCATAAGTACGTCATGAAACGTTAGCGAATGAATGACATTGTTAAAAAATCGTAGAATAATGTGCCCGAAACTAAGATTTGAGAGACAAATTCGTTTTGGAAACGAAACGAATGTTCGTTTTGCGTGCGTTTCTAGAACTAACCATATTGACAGTCGCGTTTCCCGTGTGTTTCATATTTATTATTCACGTAGTTGTAATTTATTAAGTATTTCGTTTTGATTACATTTTTGTTTACTTTTTTCCTTTCTTGTTTTCTTTCTTCTTGTTAAATTTTCTGTACTACGAATTAATTTTTTTTGCTCCTCCAGTTTTCTATCTTCTGCAACATTGAGTAACCAGAGTTGCTACTTATTTTATCTATTTATTTTTATGATATTGGGAGGCAGGTGGTCTATTCTGCAATGTAGCCCGTACAATCACTAGACTTCATTAGTGTACGCAGAATATGGGGATGGATGGTTGTCAACTAACATATATTATAGACGAGTCTGATTCTGGCAAACTTTTCGAGCATACAAACCGTGGGCTGTATATTATGTATATGTATATTAATATAAGTGTAGTGATACAACGGAGTAGAAATTTATGTAAACGTATTTAAGGTACATGTTTAACATATTATATCGCTACTTTAATATTGCGTTTTAAAACTGCATGATAAGTTATCTTTTAAAATATTTTCAAATCATCAGTAAAGTGGAATCTCGTCTTTTAAAAATTTGGATTTTTCAAGTAGGATGCTCACAAACTCTTTGCTGCAATAACTATAATCTAGGACTAATGCCAGATGCTTAAAAAAAATGACGGCAAGACTTTGACACTTTTTACGTCGTTTCCATAGAGACAAACTTCAATTTTTCCATTCAATATTGGTCATTGTTCAACGTCTGCACGACATCGCTTGAAGTCTTGATTATTCTAGCTTTTTATGAATCGTTGACGTTTTGAAAGGAGACCCATCGTCCAAGCGAAACGACGCGAAAGTGTACATTGTAGCCCCGCTGGGCAATATTGTTTTTATTAAGAATTGCAAAAAACATGTTGTTGCCCGACCCGTGAGTTGAACTGGAGGCCTCATGTAGTGAACACAAATATCTAAAAAGAAGGGACGGCGAGACCACGGTGGCGACTTAAAATCTTATATATAAAATTCTCGTGTCACAATGTTAGCCTGCATACTCCTCCGAAACGGCTTGACCGATTCCTCTGAAATTTGGTAAGCATATTGGGTAGGTCTGAGAATCGGCTAACATCTATTTTTCACACCCCTAAATAATAAGGGTGATTCACCCCTATTTTTTTTACTTAAATCACATTAAAAATATAGCAGAACAACGTCTGCCGGGTCAGCTAGTTTTATGTATAAAAAATTGTATAACTTACTTGGTCTACATGAATATAAAAATAGTGACTAGTTCTGTAAAGGGCATTTATCAACCTGTGAACTTGCCGTAATGCCCTCCCATTTAAAGTCAATAAAAAAACTATTCTAACAGATCCACTTCCGGTATCGAATGGTTTTGGCGTATTTGGAGTGAATTCTGAAAAATAATAATGTCATTAACTATGACTACTACATTAATGCTTTCTATCCGTAACTCGAAAACCCATAGTTATGGCTTTGAGCAAACTAGTAAAAAAAACTTTCTAAAATAACTCTTTTGTCTTTATACTTATAAAATGGAGTTCTAAGATGGAAGTTCTTAAATTTAATTAATTCATTCAAGTCATTTAATTAGAACTTTGAAGTTACACCCCTGAAAACGTAAAAATATAAAAAACCCGTATAATATACAACCATACACGCATAAGTAAATACAACCCGTAAACAACCAACATGTGTAAATACCTTAGCAACAAACAGTCTGCAGTAAAAACCGGTTAACATAAAAAGGAAATTTGTCATTGGTGTAAAGGCCATGTTTTTTTGAATAATTAAGCGCAGTAAAACTGCAAAATACGTATCTAACTATTTCATTAGGTACCACGTCGCGACTTGATAATAATTCTTCTTTCGAAAGATAGCAATTGGTCAGGAAATGATCCCACATACATTTCATCAACATCCTGCTGGTAGTGTTATAGTTACACTTAATAGTGCATACATTTTTAACCTATCTTGACGACTTCATCAACTCAAAATCCACTAGTCAGTTCACGTTAAAATTAATATGACACCACATCAGAATCTATCTTTCTTAAAAAAGGAACAATCAAAATAGGTTGGCTATTGGGCAAGTAATCGCTTAACAAAAAAGTATCTTTACGCCCATATCCCCGAAGAGGCACAACCAGGGCACCCACGATTAGCCGAAGACACTAAGTCCAACAATGCGATAGGTGGCAAGCCTATCGCCAACCGGGCTTCGCGTAACAAACACACAAACACCAGTCGAAAAGGAGGAGATTGTCAACCTCCTCCTTTTTTGCAGACGGTTGAAATCAAGTATGTAGATACACATTGAAATTATTGCTATGAGGCTCACCACATACATTCTAAATAATACTAGATCGGAGGATCGGAGGGTGAGGCAGATGGAAGAATTGCATAACAGACATAAGGTTCCGGCCACATAGCAGCTTGGTGCTTACAGCATTCAGGGTGTCTAAGGGCCATGGTTGTCTATTAAGTCTTACCAACAGAACATGTATGCTTGTTCGCTGTCTTAAGCAATTATATAAAACTGCAAAAAAACGACTACAATTTCATATTCACGTTGCAATTGATCATTATCTTTTTGAAAAGGCAGGTCATGATCCTAAAACGGTCCTACATAAATTTAAAATCAAATGTATGCATTGTTAAGTATAAATCACAAATTCAAAGTTTGATCATTATGAAACTTATACCGAACTACCTCAGAGTCATCTGCCTTTCGAAGAAAGAACCATCAAAATCTGTTTGTTATTGACCGAGTAATCGTATAACAAACATACAAACAAAAAAACGTCGAATTTATAACTTACTCCGTTTTGGAGTTAGTCAAAAATTGTGTTTGATTTTCAGAAGTCATCAAGTTTGTCAATTTCGATTAAATTAAGTGCGATGTGTGTAATTTTGTCCAACTTAATAAATGGTGGTCCCTATTACTCTGGTGGGTCCATGCAAAAATGGTACTACAAACTCGTATTATATTAGACAAGTTATTAGACAAGTGTGTGTGTGTGTATGTGTGTGTGTGTGTGTGTGTGTGTGTGTGTGTGTGTGTGCGTGTGTGTGTGTGG
>NJDC01001628.1:236322-248169 GCA_002245475.1 Calephelis virginiensis | reverse complement strand
TGTGTGTGTGTGTGTGTGTGTGTGTGTGTGCGCGCGCGTTTTTGTGTGAAGGAGTACAAACTTTCGCATTTATTATATTAGTAGGATGGAACGGCAACCAAACTAATTAATTAAAAATCTAAAACTTTTGACTTTTTAGTAGAGTGTATACAAATGGTGCTAATAAAACAGTTTAGTAGTGTGTGTGTTGTGTGGAGCCCAAATATATTATTAGGGGCCTTTGGCTTCCGGGCAGTCCAATTAAGTCAAACCGCACTG
The DNA here is from genome assembly GCA_002245475.1 of Calephelis virginiensis. Classification (NCBI taxonomy): domain Eukaryota; kingdom Metazoa; phylum Arthropoda; class Insecta; order Lepidoptera; family Riodinidae; genus Calephelis; species Calephelis virginiensis. The sequence continues at coordinate 247,911 of NJDC01001628.1, read as the reverse complement.
TCTTTCATGTTTCGTCGCGCCATAATAGGTACGTGTACATTTTTTTGGCAGCAAAGTTCATATTAAATTTTAGTATGGATTTCTGCAAAATAGCGCTTCTTCTATCAATCGATCAAACGTCTTACTTTCCGACCCCATCCCAAAACAAACTCACGCTACACCACATTGGCGACGAAGAACTTTGTTCTGCCTGTCGCCTGGCGCCGAGGGTCGAGTCTTTACTCTTTTAATCAACGCCCCAGTTATCAGAAGTCGAGCCCCAAGTCAAGGTTTGGTCACCCGGGAGACAGCCCTTACTGTTGACGCTGTAGGGAACATTACAATTCATCTAAATAAATATTTCTCTAGGTGAGCATTCTGCTTACCCACAAAGCCCAGTGAAGTTGTAAAGCACGCGTGGTTAACAACACATTAGTCACTCACAAAAAAGACTTACTTTCCAAGCCCGTTTCATAAACATTCATAGTGAAATATCCTCCACAATGTTTAGTGCCATCTCCCGGACACTTCATATCACACGAGCTGTCAGCTACTTTAGATGTTGGTGGTGGTGCGCTTTCACCACAAAAACATTCTGACCTGAAATACAAATACACAGACATAGATACAGATGTGTTAACAGGTAAATTTTTTTAAATACAACTTCACTCAATTAAATAAAAATCCTCTGTGGTCTAGCGGTCCGACGTCGGACTTGACTTCTTGAGGTCCGGGGTTCGAGCCCCAGGTCGGGCAACAAAATAATTAGAAAATGTATATTTTCAATTTTCTAATAAAAAATATCGTTGCCCGGGATCTGATATGGGCCCGGTTGGCGATAAGCTTGCCACCTATCACATTGTGGGACTTAGTGTCTTCGGCTAGTCGTGGGAGCCCTGGTTGTACCTCTGCCAACTAATTCGGGGAAATTGGCGTAGATACTTACTTCATTTTTTTAGGACATAAGACAGCGAACAAGTTAGTACACTACTATCCCGATGGTGAAAGACAAATGTGGCCTATAAACACAATATATATTATAGGTGTGTGAGTCGCTGTCCTGTGGCCAGAGTGTTTTAGCCTAATGTGCAAGTCTACTGGCTACGCCACCCTCCAGACCGGAGCACTCTAGAGACCGACCGATAGGAATCGAACCTGCGATTCCCAATGGGAGAAGGCACTTCTGCGATGAACGTAAATGTCTATTTCTGTGTTTAGGAGTTTATTAAATGTATTCTATGCTTACTTCGTTTGCTTAAAAAAAATGTGGCTATGTAAACTTAGCAACACATATCTATACTAATATTTTAAAGAGGAAATGTTTGATTTTTTGTTTGTTTGAAATGAATAAGCTCCGAAACTACAGAACCGATTTCAAAAATCCTTAACCCTTAGAATGCTACATTATCCCTGAGTGACATAGGCTTTGTTTCATCAAAATCGGTGCAGTAAAAGCCAAGTTACGAAGCTGCTTGAAACTGCTAGTGACCAATAAAATTGCTCAAATTTCTGATATTTTCTGCAATTCTATTAATTAGGTGCTTTGCTAGATCAATAACGTCATTATTATCTTCGTGTAAAGAATCCATAGTATCTTTAAACAAATGTCTTAATTCCATATGAGCAGTCTCATACGGATTAGCGGATTAGAATTAAGATTAATTGATGTGTGTTTCTATGTAAAATATTTTTGACTAATACCTATCACACAATAAAACATTTAAAATTATTTAATTACGTAGGTGTATTGAGTTGTCAGTAACAACGGTAGGTATAGAGGAGTTTTATTATCACTAATAATACCTTTGAACAAATTATATGTATCAAACTAACTCCAAACTAACAAAATTTGCATAAAATGCTTGTGATAAGAGTGAAAGTCAACATTCCTTAAACATAGATAATATAATTTAAAAGTAAAACATGACTCAACCAACTTCAATATTATGTCGTCTAAATCAATATTATCTAAGTTTAACACAAAACAAGCCTGAACCAATTGCCGTTAAGTCTATACGGGACCCGCTCTATGAAATAAAAAAAAGAATCTTCAAAATCATACAACTTGGTAAAAGGTTATGCATTGTCTAGCATAAAATAATACATAGAAGTCAAACTGAGTTGAATCATCATCTCATTTTCACTCCCTGCCCCCCGTCGGTTGTTTTTTGCATCCGTATTGTGTATATGGGCAAACATGTATTGTTCTACGATATCTAGTCAGAATTTCTTGGAGCGAAGTCACTCCTGAAGCCAGGGGCTTAGCAGCTTAGGCTAGTCATGAAGGCTGCCACGCATGTAAGCATTTTTAATGCAAAAAAGCTTTGCATGTTACGCTTTACATCTATCGCAATACATCCACTTTTGCGACATGTTTCTGATTTGCACGCTTGGCTATGTCTTTGCAGACAAGGGGTCCGAGGTGCTACACGCCGTGTACTTGGTCTTACCCACATTTAGTTTCAGACCACCGTTTTCAAGCGTGCCACTCTACCTGATCAAATGTCGCACCAGGCGCCATTTCTTTGTATTTCTAGTGCGCCATGTTTGCCAACACAACGTAGTCCGCCTACATGAGCAACAATAATGGCTAATATCACACTGACTTAAAATGGCCTCAGTGGGGAAAATCGAGAAGGTGACTAAAAAGCACTAAGTTGCTAATGGAAGTCCAAACTAAAGTATCAAATTTGTACTATGGACATGCACATATGCTGGACGATATAAACGTAGATTTCTGAAACCCCTTTGAAGCCCCTTAGCCCACCAAATCATACTCTAAGAGACACAAGCGAGAGACATAATCTTACTCCCTGTCTCTCCATGATCGGTGAATGAATACAGGACCCATGGCCCTATATCCCGGTCGTAATCCATATGGATATTCCGAGACTGTGTACTCCTGTTGTATCCTGAATGATAATGACATGCATCGCCTTCATTACCACTTATCATATCTTTTTACTGAAGCCCATACCATTGTAGCTCGATTACATTTAGCCTTTACTGGCGAGAATAATGTGGAATTAAATAGACCAGTCAGGATAGGCATACGTGGTATACGATGGGAAATTCGTCAGAATCGATGGGTTTTTATTTTTTACGTGAATAAGAGATTTAATGACTTTAGTTGTCGTGATCGGCAGCATTTATAGATTTCAAACATGATTTAGTTCATTTTTGATTCTGTATGTTTATCAGGCAAGGGCAGGGGCGTGCACAGATATTCCAGTCAAGATAGGCATAGAAATTTTAGCAAAAAACTTACCAATTTTAGTTTAGTTTTGCGCCGTAACTTCACGACGAAAAGTCATTTGCTTCACATGCTACATAATTATTGATAATAACTACTAAAAATGTGGCAGCTATACTAAATGAAGCCAGTGCAATCTTACTCGGACTGCGAATGCGAGTTAATATAGTTTTAGTCGGAAATATTTTTCCTGTGACCCCGGCGCATCCAAGCTTTGTGGACCGAGCAGAGTGCTCAGCCCGAGACATCATTATTCAAATGGATTAGACTGTTACCTACAACGCCAGCAACAAGGGCTGTCTCCCGGGAGACCGTACCTCGACTTGGTGCTGCGTTTCGGTTACTGGGTGGACTTGATGGAGGAGTAGTGGCGGCTCGCCGCTCGGCGTTAGGCACCGGGCGCAAGAAAGGTCTTCGTCGCTGATATTGGCGGCGAAGGTTAGTGTGATGTTTTGTGAATTTATGTTCTGGTTGGGAGAGAGCATAGCGTTTGCCGCGGTTATTAGGTCCGGAGGATCCGATAACACGTGTCGTTCCGTTAAAATTCCGTTCTGTGTTCAAAGTAACGTTCCGATAGTTCTTTGAAATGCTGCGCTATCGTGGGTAAATCGAGGTCGCGATGTAGGTCTTCGTTGCGAAATTTCTCCTGTGTTGTTCATAGCGTTATTGCATACTCTCTCTGCTATTACCCGTTGAAGGACTGCTGGCTGTTCAACGGTTAATCAATGTAGTCCATCTCTTAAAGTATCTGCTATCGCTATTTCCCCCAACTTCTCCTTGGTCCATATTTCTGTCAGGACTCGCAATTTATCTAGGTTTTAAAAAAATCTTTTGCCACCGTATTTTGATATTTTTGCTAAAGTTTCACTGCATTATATAGTCTACAAAATACCAATATTATTGCAAATAGATGCTGCCACCGTAGTGGACTATCGCTAACGCATGCTTCAGCTCAAGCAGTGCTGATCGTCATCGAGAATGTGTAGTAGTACATGGCACGCGGCAACATGTGAGGTATTCGCACTACTCACTGGACTGTTTCTAATATCTTTTGTGACTTGGCTTGTGAACTGGACTTTGACTGATTGCTCTATACTGATTTGGCGATATTAAAGGATTGTGATGTCTTCACAACGAAATTTGTTCTCTAATGAGTAATACGCCGATATCATGTATTTTTACGGATATTGTCGCGGCAATGCTGCTCGTCGTGAGTACATGCGTCGCTTTCCTAATCGCCGAATACCCGATAACAATGTTTTTATTGACGTGTTTTCTCTGCTTGAAGACGTGCCTCTACAAACGAGACAGGAAATGATTTACCAACACAATGGATGTCCGGCACATTTAAGAATTACAGTGAGACAGTGGTTAAATGCAAATTTTCCCGACCGGTGGATCGGTAGAGGAGGACCGATCCCTTGGCCGGCAAGATCCCCAGACCTTACGCCCATGGACTATTACGTTACGTAATATATAAAGTTTAGTCTACGACATTTCTCCTGTCTCTTCAATAGAAGAGCTAAGAAGCCGTATTGTAAGTGCAGCAGAACTAATAAAAAATAATTTGTCAAGTGCTGTAGTGAAAACTTGTCTTAGGAAGAGAATGCGTATTTGCATTAGGAATAGAGGATCTCACTTTGAAAATGAGCTGTAAATCAATTTAAGGCAACGCTAGATCTAGTGTTCTAATTGATTTACAGCTATATCTTACAAAAATGCTAGCAAATTATATTGTTAAGATTGACTTTATGGGAAACAAAGTTTCTAGCACGTGACTAATATAGTAAACAATGAGTAAGATATATGAAATTATGAGAAACAATATTATGTCTGTTGACACGGAAATGGTGGATAACGGAATGTTATAAAGACAAAAGGATCTATTGGCTCCTTGTAAGATCTCAGTTTGGGACAAACAACTTGTTTTAAGTTTGTGAAAAGCTTAGCTTAAAATATTTTTAAACTTATATGAATTAATTTTATTCTACCCAAATCTTCACATATATTAGGCAATTAAAAACAAAGACTCAATGTCTCAAAATTATATTCTACACTTAGCCATATTAGTTTTTCTACCTAATGGCTTTTGCCCATCATTTATGGTTAAAGAGAATTTTACCGATACAATAATATTAGCTAAGTGACTTAACCGAAATATATATTATTATCATTATATTAGTAGGCACTGCTACTCCAAAATTATGCACTTTTATAAATAAGAAATACTTATTATTTCCAAATTATTGATTGACTATTACTATTATTTCTACTTACGCATACTGTACTCCAGCATAAGGAAATCCAGCTTGAACACAAATGGCTAAACAAAATCCAGGTGTATTTGTGTTGACATAATTTCCATAAAATCCAGAAAGCAATCTTAACTTTTTTTCATCTGCATAACATCCTAGCAGTGTGCCATATTTTTTACGAGAAGAAATACAATAATTAGGTAATTTTTTTGGGTAAAAATTACCGCTCTGTATTAGGCAAGTTTTGTTAACAATCTGCTCTTTACAGTATTGAGATTTAGCACGATGAATAGCAGAGATAGCTTCTCTACTTTTAACTTCACAGGCAGGAGTGAAATCCAATTCTTCCACTCTTAAATGCAGGGCAGGTTTATTTAGATTTTTTGAATGTAAATCTTCGTCGTCTCCCACGTAAGGAATGAATTTTCTTGCAGATATTTCCCCTAACCCATTTTTTTCTGAAGGCAAATAAGTGTTTCTTTTGAGCAAATTGTCTTGAATCGAAGGAAATAAACTAATAGATATAAATATTTGAGCGAAAAACGCTGTTACAACTGATATTGCTAAACACTTTGCATATTTAAACAACAGTTTTCTCAAATTTATAGCCATTTCTTTTAACATAAAATATGAAAAAGAATTCGTGACGGCATGTCCCTTTCATTTAACATATTTTATTATTTATTTTCTTGCATTGTTCATTAATTCTAACTTTTTTTGTACAAGCGAAGGGAAGGGGAAACTGTCACGAAAACCAAAGAGAACACAATCATCAAAGAGTATATAAATACTACGTAATAAGAAGCGGGACTTCCATAGATACATAGAAAACCCGGATTTTGTATGAAGTTTAGCTAAAAGTGACACATGTCACTTGACATAATATGGTAAACAGGTATAACCCGTATAATTTGAAAGTAAGATTAAAGGCATTCAGATATAAGGCAACTCGTGTCATATGAGGCGAATAAAAAACATAGCAAACTTATTTTTTTTACTTTTTTATATGAAAGTTGCGCTCAACTGAATACAATACTACGTAAGAGACGAGAGTCAGGACTTCATACAGCAAAAAAAAACAACCAAAATATGTCAAATCGTTGTAAGGTTCTTAGCCAACCTAACAAGTATCTGCCAATAGTACCAACCTAACAAAAACAATAGTGATGTGTAATGTTGTGCGGGATCGATTATCAATAATCGATTATTAATATAATCGATCATAATCGATTATGAATTTGTATAATCGATTATATGCAAAACATTTGTGTTTTGGTAACCCTACCAGCCTACCTAAAAATCCCCGGTATTCATCAAATCTTATGAAAGGTAATGATAAATTTTATTTTACAAATTATTAAAATTAATTTCATTATATAATTCACAGTAACCCGTGTTTAGCTATAACCGGGAAAACGGCACTTAAAGTTTTGGCTAATTAATCAGCTTATTGTGTTAAAATGTTTAAATAATGTATATGAAAGTATATTTTTTTACCCCGGCTGTTATACTTACTGTAGTATTTGGTATAACTTTTTTTTGTTTCTTTTTTACAAAAACATTTAATTTACGTAAATGTACATTTTGATCTCAGAATTTTAACCATGTACTTAAGTAACTTAATTTCGTTAAAATAACGGCTTACTGTGAATGTCATAACGGGATCTAGGATCTGTTATTGTGCGGTTATCGACGTTTCCATTGCTTTTTTACGCGTTGATATTCAGAAAATTTTAAGTGACCAAGTAATCTAAGATATTACAGCAAAGCCGCAGCATTATCGTTACTTATGAACTTTATTTTATTCTACGAAAAATTTTGGTAACCGTACATTGACGTGCTCTTTACCAACTGTATACCTTGCTGTTATCATTATAATGATAATACGATAGCAATAGAATAGCAGTTATCAACAAATTTGGTGTACTGGTAAAATGTCTAACGATCAGGAAAAGTCCCAAATCGTGCAACTGGAATTGTTTTACTATTTTAGTTCAGAGTTTTGACTCATAAATGCGTGAGACTTACACGATCCAAGTCGCATAAAAATATTTTGTTTTCTTTCGAGTACAATTACTTTTGGATATGTAATGAGTTTTTTTTGTGACTTATAAATAAATTGCCTAGAAAGTACTTCTTAAGTTTGTTGATAATATAAGAATCCATTATTAACATGTTTTGTTCCAAACTAATAATCGATTAATAATCGATTATCTCTTTTTGCGTAATCAATTAATCGATTAGGAGAATAATCGAATCGGCACACCATCAGTGATGTGCAATCTATCGTCAGTGTTACCAAATGTTCAAAGATAAACTGGGAACTTACAGTAAAAATATGAATTTCTTTGAATTTTCCTCTCGGGGAAACTCTTAGGCCTAAGATATAAATTGCTTGTACGGCCCTCTTTTGTAAAAAAAAAATTAGTATTAACTTTGGCAGGATTCTCGCAGAGAAGAATTTTATATGACATAAGCTTGATCGAGCCCATTCGATCAGTCAGGAGGCTGATTGTGTAACTCAGTTGCCCACTCAAAATGGAAAAGTGTACATCAAATAGCTGTCAAATGACGTGTTTTATATTTGCTATCTCCAGTGACCAACAGAAATACAGTAGAGAAAGCAAACACAAATGACGTCATTTGATGTATACTTTTGCAGTTTGAGTTGGCAACTCAGATACATAATCACCCCCCAGGCTACCTTTGCTTATTTTTTATTCTACTTTGCAATTGTAAGTAAAATTTGATTATTATTGTGTAGTTTACTCGTTTCAAGATAGATTTATTGAGTAACACAGTAAATAGTACAGACATTACACATAGAAGGTTTTTCATAGCTATTATGTAAAATGCCACTGATTTTGATTTTTTAAATAAATAACATTTATTTTCAATGATGTCATGTGTAGTCACATTATTATCACAGTATTAATCCGAGAACTACTTATTTAAGGTATCTTCCTGACATATTTGTTATACATACATAATATCTGCACAAAAGTTTCTTGTGAGGTAGGCAGAGTGTGTTGAGTGCCAAGTGTTACAATGCTTGAAGAACATGCTTTTTAAGTATAAATCATAATACCACCAAGATCCAAAAACTGAGATAACTATGTTTCATTTTTTTTAATGTGAAGTCATAATATGATTGGCAGCGTAAGGCGTTTGTGTGTCTTTCATCCAACGAAGAGGTCTATGATAATGAAATATGGATACACTGGATTTGGACTTTTCATTGACAAAACAAAGTGTTAGTTTGATCAAAAGTTTAACGACAATGCACCATGCACTTAGGTCCAAAGGAAATCTGGTAATAAAAATAGTTTCACACCATGATTTCGTTTTGATTTGGATACACAAATTATACATTCTAAATAGGTAAGTACCGGTGACGTGGTATGAGACTGTGTTCTTAGATTCAATTATTAGATTCCAAATAAATAAATCCATAATAACATAAGATTTCGAGAGAAATAAATAAAAGAAAAGTCAAAAACAAAATTCTAACAATTAAAAAAATTTCAAGCAAATGTGAAAGTGTTACCAACTCATATTTTTTTAAATTTCCAAAATCTCTATTTGAATGTCGAAAATCATACTAAAATTGATTGGAACGTATGCAAACTACATAATTAATGCTTCACCAAAATACTATAGCACTTATGAATTCATATTAATTCGTTATCAATTCCATTCAACGCTGCAATCATTCTGAACTTTATTATACCATAACCATTCAAAGTTTTTTATTTTTTAAACTAAACGCAGAATATGTGTTATCCTTAATTATGTGTTATATAAGACTTTGGTTATTTAAGGCATTTATTTTTCGTATTGGACTAATTTTCAAATGTAATTTAAGTTTTTTTTAATTTGTAATGAAATCTATATTTTTTTTCAAAATAGATGGTATTGTGCTTACATGAAATTTCGCATTAATTAAAACTCTGCTGCACATCCAATGTTTTAAATAGATACCTAATCTTGTGTAAAAGCTTATAGCTTTATCGGTATAAATATCAGCTTTCTTAAACTTAAATATTTTTCAAAATGAAAATCATAAACAAAACTATATAAACATAAATTAATAGTATGTTCTTATAAAAAAACATACTATTAAACCACTTGACATGGTAAAATGTAATTAATTTTTAATAACAGTATTTATAAAAACAAACTCAAAGTTTAATAAGTCTTTGATCGAAAATCATATTGATGTGGCAATATTTTAATCCCACCAGTAGACCAATGAAGTTCTATTCGACACGTATAAAGTATAGGTATAAAATATTCTCAAACACGATATAATAAAATGTTAGGTGTTTCAAAATTTAACATATCGTATTATTTCATTGTCATCAAACTTAGATATGTTTAGACTAACACACCTAAAGTAAAGTAGGTTAAACAAGTTTATCCGTTGTGAATAGTTGCGTTAAAACTGAGTTGCAAAATCCAATCCGCAAAAACTTGCAACGCAAGTTTGATCAAACGCCAAAAAACCTACAAAATTATACCAAATTTACTATGATAAAATATACTCTTTTATTAGCAACACTTGTGATGGTGTTTTGGCGGGATTGTTTTTTTTAAACATACGTCATGTGTACAAGGTCTTACACTCACTCAAAGTAGTAATAAAAAAATAAATTTTTATTTCAATGCCATCTACTGTGCAAAGTCAAAACTAAAAAGCAAAGCTCCTTTTCCATACAAAACCGAAAAATACGAAGCGATAATCCCGTGGTACTGTCGAAAACTAAAGAACTCAGAACACAAAAACTGTTTGCTGACAGTTGACACTTTAGTCTTTACCACAGGCAGACACAAAAGTAAACCATCGATGCTTACCATAGAAGTTCATGTGCTACTTATGAATATTATTTAATACTCAGTGCAGTTTAGCGCATTTATATAAAAATGGTATTGAGTTTGCTATGTTCTCAATTCATCTATAATATATCACGCTACTTGCTTTAAATAAAATACCTTTACACCCGTATTCAAAAAGTATATTTGGCTAAGTAATGATACAACGCTGTGTGAAGTACGAAATTTAGCTATGCGTTCCTTAAGTCAAGTTACCAATTCATAAACAATACTTATGGGACTTACTTAGCTAAGAGAGCTCATATTTTTGAAATCAGTATTGTGATACGTCCTTTTATTATAGCGTACTACACTCTGCTTTCGACATGTCATGTCAATGGTCAAATCATAGAAAACGTCAATCGAAATAATCTATTTTAAGATCTAGGTATCTAGGTATCTAAAAAGTATTGTTAAACAGTCAACAAATAAAATAAAAGTTACTTGGAATATTTTTAATTGTGAAACAGGAAGACACAAAATGTTCATAAATGAATATTACTTGAAAATAGACAATTTGAACGTGAAAGAAGAATTACACGTAGCCACAGAGTTTGAAAAACTCTTCAGCGGCATTGCAGCTGAAACTACTAAAGCACTCAATTCATCACCCAGTGCTGCAGAATTATTGCTAAAGCAATATTTAGATGAAAGTAAAAATAGTGTTGAATTTTCGTTTGTTGATGCGTGAAATATATTAAAAGTCTTTAAATAATTAAAAATTAAAAATACGTTAGACTTATGGGGACATTCTCTTAAAGCTATTGTTTCAGTTATAAATGATTTTGCTCCATAACTTAGTAAAGTTATACCTGTATTTAAATCTGGGAGTTCTTCTGATCCCTCTAACTACAGACCTATCTCCATTCTATAAATTTTAAAGAAAGAAAAAATTTCGCCCCAGACAGGATTTGAAACTAACCTTTCGTCTCAAGCCGACGAATGCTCTAACCCATTGAGCTACTGAGGATTCAAGTCCCGTGGCGAAATTTGTAATTCCTTTCTAACCCGTTAACGCGGGTAGTTATGTCCTATAGATACACAATTCTGAGTACCTACCAAATGAGTTCATCATTACAGATGAAATTCACATTTTAGAATGGCCATAACTTTCGTTTCTCGCAACGTATTTTTATTTTAGCACTTGCCCTGTGCTTGGGATAAATTTTCTATAAATTTTAAAGAAAGAAAAAATTTCGCCCCAGACAGGATTTGAACCTGTACCCTTTC
>NJDC01001628.1:198990-227287 GCA_002245475.1 Calephelis virginiensis | reverse complement strand
AGAAGTTTTCACTTTAATAACGTCTTCGAATTAAAGGTAATTGAAAAAATCTATCCGATGACTGGTAGACTAAAAAAGTAGGTACTTGAAGTTGAAATTAAACTTAGTACGTGTAACGAAGATCTACTTATGTATTATAATAATCTATGTACTTGAACCTTGAATTTATTCTATGTTTATTAATAAGTCGGATTTGATGAAACGATTTTACCTGATCCAGTAAAATTTCAAGAAAAATATTTTGTGTTCGTTGCTTTTATATTATGACTAGCTGATCCGGCAAACGTTGTTTTGCCATATAACTAATTAAATGACGATTGATCAGTTATCGACCCGGGATGAAAAATGATTAAATTACTAAAATGACGATTAAAAAATAGGGGTTGGTGATAAAAGGGTGAAAATTTGGGGTTGTATGTACTTTTACATGCTGTATCATTAAAAAAATAAAAACAAAAAATTTTGACTGAAAATTACAAAAAAAAGTTTAGGGATGGACCACCCTTAACATTTAGGGGGATGAAAAATAGACGTTGGCCGATTCTCAGACCTATTCAATATGCTCACAAAATTTCGTGAGAATCGGTTAAGCCGTTTCGGAGGAGTTCAAGTTCGAACCCCGTGACACGAGAATTTTATATATTAGATGTACCTACTAGTACTTAACTATATCAGTATTTTCCCCATGTTGGTATGTGTCTCCGGTAAATAGAATGGACAATCTTCCTCTCTGTCAGGCAGCTGTAAAAAGCGCGTACAGGTTAAGATATACCTAGGTCAGTACCAGGTATACCGCTGGTAGTAGAGTGCAGTCCAGCAATTTGCCGGAGTACGGATCCCACACCTTCCTTTATCCTGCATCGATAATGACGCTGCCACGTTTCGATCGGTGATGGGCAGGGTAGCCAGTAGATTTTCAAATTTGAGCCAACATCCCAGTCTCAGGAAGGCGATTCACCTGTAACATCTATGGTCTTTATAAACCATGGTTGTCTATTACCGTCAAGAGAAACGTGTGCTTGTTCAATAAAAAAATTCAATAGGAAGAGTATAAATTGAAAACATAAGGTAGGTAGACAATAGGTGAAGTGTAGAGCATCAGCTTGCTTGTACTGGTAGCACCGATTTAACTATTCCTGGTGGGTTCTCGCCAATGTCATTTTCCCTGCTAGAAAATATGGCAGCCTGTAGATTTGCACACGTACTTAGCCTACGAAAGCGATTCAACATTAGGTAACTTCTTTATTAACTCTTGCTATCTGGAGGTTTCCAGCTAGCAAGCAGACTATAATTATGACAGCTCGTTAGCAAACAAATGAGCAAGGAATATTTCGTTTGTATACTTTATAAAATAAGTAAATAAAAAAAACAAAAGTACTCGTAAAAAGGGCGCTATTGTATCACAAAAAAAATACCAAGGTTTTTGTTTTATCATTTCTATGTAATTTAGCTGTAGATTAAACTAGTGCATTTGTAATTGTGTAGATGATGTGTTGTGACCAATCGCTTATATTTATTGTTTTCCTTATGAATACTAAATAAATTAAGCGCATAAAACTGCAAAAAGCCGACTCTCATTTCATTGCTACTTCGCAATTTAGAGATTTTTTTGATAGGTAGTTAATAATGATTCCGACGTGGTACCATATAAATTTTATCAACATTTGACTACTGGTTTTCGAGTTAATAATATTGTTTCTATACTTCTTATCGTCGGTGCTTGGTGGAATTCCATTCTAGAAATGATTTATTAATTACACTTGTACATATACATACACATACTACATAGCCCTGATGATGATTGAATAGTGAAGCAGGTTGGCTAAAGTACAATAATAAAAAATATATTGTGAAAAGTGCAAGTGTAGTTAATAAATCATTTTCTGAGTTAATAATCCATAAATTTTGACGTATCTAAACGATGAAGGTATTATTCCGATGTCGACCACATCGGAATAATACCTTCTTCCCAAATAATCGTAAAATAAGAAATTTTGTAACAACCCTCGACAAAACCTACCGTCATGTATTTAAGAACCATCTCGATTAAGTCAGTTTTCAAACAAGAAAAATCTGCATCGAAATCGGTCTCTCAGTTTAGGAGTTAGAATGGCGCAGACGAACAGTCTCACACACTCACAAACAGAGACAAGTCATACTTATAACTTTACTTTTTTTCTTCGGGGTCTAATAATAGTAACATGGCACACCTAAATACACAGTTAAGACGAAAATAAAAACTGTCATTTTCCTTTGTTGCAGGTTAAAATGTGGCTTCATATTATATCAACATTTTTCATATATTCCTTATTAAGGATAAATAGGTAAGTTTATTTTTTTAAATTACACCTAAAAAAGTAACCTGCCAAGCTTTTTTGGTAAATTATTTGTATTATATTTGACTGACTAATCGCAACCATCTGCTGTTTACTTTTAGCATGAGTATCTATCAACTACTCAAAACATATGGTAGAAATCATTTCGAAAGTATAATATTTTTGGAGTGTTTACTCTAAGCTTCGACTCCATTTCTAAGTAGTTGAACTCCCAAGTGTCGGTGTTAAAATGAGAAAGGGTAGGAAGACATGCAGAAAGAAATACAGATGAAAGATTGACAAAGCAGATATACAATGTCCCGGGACCCGGGACCTAGGTTGACATTTCACGATCAAATCGTTCGGGTTTTATCCGAAGGTGGTGTCAAGAGTCTTCGAAACGGACGTGTTTGTATGAAAACGGCAATGAATTTGGAGGAAGCCAGCCAGGTCTGCCAAGATCGTGAGGTTTGGCACTCGATACTCTCTGCCGTAGGGGTTTTGGCGTTAAGATATGTTATTTTGAACTCCCACTTCATGCCCAAGTCGTTTATTCAATTTATTTTTATATGTGTGTGTAACAGTGTAAGTTCAGAAGATGCTCCAGTGTGGAGATGGTCCTGCGATGACGGGAAGTGTGTCAAACTTAGAAACGAACTCAGGAGAACGGAGCCAGCACTGTCATTAGAGGCTTGCAAGATGTTTTGTAACGAATACGGTAAGCATGTCATTTTTTCTAATGTGATCTCTTATTGATGGCCCCAAGTATCTTTTAAGATGGCTGTAAAGATGCCAGATGAGAGGGAAAAATCATTAAAGTGATTATATGAGAGGTACGTGAAATATCATTTACCTATACAAGATATCTCTAGTACAAAATCTCTCTGGTTCTGTTTTTCTATGTTCTAACTGTAGGTTTTAATTAAACTGTTAATGTATTAAATAATCTTTATTTATTTAATAATATTATTTATTAAATAATAAAGACAAAGATTCTCTATTTATTTGGTCATCGCATCACGCTTGAATGGATGGACAAGTTTTTTTTTAAGTTTTAGTTACTGTCAAGAAAAGATAATCATATTCATAGTTAGGGCCAAACACGCCTGTCGGCTCAACTAGTATACTATAAGACTACTAGCAACCCGTTTCAGCTTCGCACGGGTGGACAAACTTCTATATCGTTATACATATAAACCTTTCTCTTAAGTCACTATATATAATAAAAAACCGCATCAAAATCCGCATCAAAAAAAGATCATAATCATAATCATAAAGTCATATATAGGGTCAGATAGTGGACTTTGTTTTATATTATACTAGCTGTTAACCGCGGCTTCGCCCGCGATAAATTGAGATGTAAGCTATCCTTTCTCTCAAGTTGGATCGAACTGCACATGGTGTGCGAATTTTATTATAATCGGTTAAGTGGTTTAGGAGTCCATTGAGGACAAACATTGTGACACGAGATTTATATATATTAGAATAGTGATAAACTGTATGAATACCTATAGGTACATATACTAAAAATATAAATAAATAAATTATTTGGGATGGATAAACAGGACGTTTCGAAGATAAAAACATTTTCTCTTTTCGTCACCGCTTTACTAGAAAAAGACTAAATAAATTTTATTATCCTAACTGAAGGATAAAGCAGATAAGGCTTTTACCCAAAATCTGAGCCACAAGAGCCGGTTAAGCATGAACGGCTATCAATGAATACATTTGTTCACAGGTCTTTTATGGCCGAGGCCAAATGGTCAAACTGATTTAGGGGGGTTTTTATCGAAGATTAACATCAACAACATCGAAGTAAACATCGACAGACGTGGACGGACAGACGACTTGATGGATGCTGCAAGTCAAGTAAGTTTAGAATGTCTATTTGCCGGATAAAACGTAGCGTCCATTTGGACGGGTCTAGACGGGGCGCATTGCAGCGCAATAATCCGCCTAGACAGCTTTCATACATTTTGTATGGAGCAACGCGCACTGTTTTTTCGCCTTTCACCCCGGGCGTTTTCCGAGGCGGATTTCTGCGAAGCACACCGCGCGCTTTCCACGATGCGGCCTACAGTCACCAAAGATCACGATATCATTATTGTGAATAGAGCACTAATTACATTTTAACGCTGAAGTTTCGCATGACAACTATTAGAGGCGCCAATTTCCATACTCGACGATTTTAACGTCGAGTTTTTGCTTTACTCTATGGCACTGATTAACAGAAATCCATTGATGCGATACGGCCGGGCCCCACTTGACTCGACACGCTCCGCACCGGCAAAAGTGGTCGCTATCCTTAAGGGTGTGGGATCAATGGAAACACAAAATATGCAGTGACCTCGTGGTGCAAACAAATGTGTCATAAGTCATAAATTAAAAAAAAAACTCGTCCTGTACCTAATGTTTTACGTATCACGCTGTTGTATAGGTGGCACGTAAAACAGTACAAGTGTTTCTTCTTTTTTTAAAACAATACGAATATTTGGAAGTTATACCATACACCGACGATGTAAAATATCAAATAAAAAGTCGAAGTCTCAAAGACACTATTAATGGCTGTCCTTTAGGCTTGCACGTTCAAAATGTTTTCTGACGTCATGTAGAGGTAAAATATACGCTCTCATTCCTTTCTTCGCAAACCACACATCTTAGTTAAAACAGGTATATGGCTTGGTCATTTCGTTGTATAAGAATAATTGAATGATAAAAAGTTATTGTATACCGAAAACGTCTTTCACCTTACGCACCTGTGCTGAAGCGTAGCATGTTACGGTCAATTAACTATTCTTATATTTATGTAGCTTTAATGGTAGCTTTACGAAATACTTTTATACAATCATATTGTGTCATCAACTTTTCTGTTTGTGTATGTGTAATGGTGGTTTCACTTGTGGTTATTTGTGTTTGCTTATTTGCTGTATTCGATATTATTTGTCAATCGACAGCGTTTCATGCGTGGAGAGTATATTTGCCGTATTTATTATTTGGGTAAATATAGCCAATAACAAATACGGCCTACCGAACATTTATCGGTGTTTCAAAAAAAGACACAATAAGTAAACACATAAATAATAAATACACTGGCCATAAAGGCTAGCTCACACAAGTTGCAAGTGCAACGTCAATTTTCCTTTGATTTGGTAAAATAAATTTACGTTTTGGTAGTCAACATTATGTATATTTTGCTGGTTTTCGTCTCTATGATGGTTGTATTGCTATTTGCACGTACGTTGAATATTTTGGAAATATGGCGACGGCACGAACAGCCTTGTGTGGAGCTACCATAAGAAATTAAAAATTAGTTTGTTTCCAGAGATTCAAGCATTTAGCGAAGTTGTCGGTACCTAGTGGCCTTACACCGAAGGCCAGTGGCAAGACTCTCGTGGTATACGTCGTCAATGAGAATCCAGATCAAAAAGGTGAGTGCCCTCAGAGCTCCTATCCTATTTGCTTGACCATCTCTTTAAACTTTTCAAGCAAAAGGTTTCTATCCGAGTTTTTCTTAGTTTTTTAGTAGGTTTTTGCAAGTCCGTCACCCGTAGTCATTTTAATTTGGTAACTTGTGACGTCATTGTTACAGTTGATTGAGGTGAACGATGACGATATACAGATTTACAGTACTGTATACCTATATCTACATTGTAAACATCGCCTTTGTAAAAGTTATATGATAAAATGTATCGCACTATTCGTATTCGTACTTGACCGTTTTTCGAGAAGTTATGGCCACAACCCTTTTTTGAGACCTAAAGTGCCCTAGGCACTTTAGGTTTGTTATTAAAATAGGGAGAATGTAAAAAACGGTGACTTAAATATTATGTCCGATTTGTTGCGTAGTTAATAACCCTCCTGCTACTTTATCTCCCACTATCACATTACAATTTCGATCACGGGTGTTGTTGCAGTAGATGTAAATGAATATGTGATGTTAGTCCTACAATGAGTTTTAAAAGAACTCTACTACCAAACTAAAGTACAAGTTTTGATCAAATTCGATTGATTAGTAACATAAGTAACTGTTGATGGTACGTCTTACCATACTATCCATGATAGAGGTGGAGTTTCAGAGGTTTTTCAAATATTGCATGCCTATTTGGGGTAATTCAGTTGACTTAATTAAAATCTTTCAAGTTCAAATAAAGTAACGAATAATATATAGCGTTACCAATCTGAAAGCAAATAAATCTGTGTCACGAACACTTTGTTTTCGAACTATAATATGTGCAAAACAAAACACAAGCTTTCAGGTTATATTCTATAGGAGAAGTATGTTGTTTTTTTGCGCTAAAACTGTTTAAGTGATGTAAACATACTTTCAAGTATTCTAAACTACCTAGTCAACCAGCAAATTTTTCAATTAGTAAACATATTATGTAAACGGAATTAGACAATACTAAATATCTTTTCCGTAACATACGTATGAATAACTTGTTTATAAATATTTGAAGCAAGTACATTTAATTTCATTTCTAAATATTTTAGGCTTTTGGCACTTATGTACCTACCTAAGTGCCAAAAAATATTTAGTTGTCATGTAGACTATTTTTTCGCACTTTAGGGAAGGCACTTACTCTGTACAGCCTTTAAGGATGTAACAAAGTATAATAATTTAGATTGTTTTAAAGTATCTTCACGCTCATATCCCCGAAGAGGTAGGCAAAGGCACAACCATGGCACCCACGACTAGCCGAAGGCACTAAGTCCCCCACAATGTGATAGGTGGCAAGCCTATCGCCAATCGGGCACATATCCAATCCCGAGCAACATTTTTTTATTAGAAAATTGGAAAAACCAAATTTTCTTTTTGTTGCCCGACCCGGGATTCGAACCCGGGACCTCATGCAGTCAAGTCCAACCCCTGAACCGCTAGACCACAGAGGCGATCACACAGATTGTTTTATTTTTGTTATATTATTGTCATAGTACTTTTAAGGATTTTTTTACGATCAGTCATTAATTTAAACTTAACTCTTCTCGTTTGTAGTTCTTTAGTATAAAATTGTCGATTCGACAAACGTATCCCACCCAAAAAAAAATATGTAAAATGTTGTCAAGACGACCACGTAAGGTTTGCCCTGTGGAAAAATATCAAATCCCGTGTAGAGCCAAACTTCTGAATCTAAACACCCTAACTCTATTGACCCTAAATTCACAAAGTCTACATTTTAGTAAAATCGTATGGCTTCGCCGTTAGTTTCTGAAATAAGTAGCGAAACAGCCAAGCCATACATTTTTACTGATATACATATCTTCACGTCAAGTCCCTTACTTGGTAGGCAGAGAGTATCGAGTGCCAAAACTTCACGATCCTGGCAAACATTAAATTTCAAATTTCATGTTCAAATATTAAAACATATGCTCTAAATCTAAATAGCAAATTCGTATAAATTAATAAATATATTTATTTATCTACCACAATAAAGTAGAATATGTTAGTATGAATAAATGTTTTTGTAGCAACTTCCAACACACATACCTAATTTTTTTTACTTTATTTCAAAGAAACGATTCCATTGAAATTGGTTGTACCAAAGAAATTTCTTTTGTGAGTTTAGTTTTGAAGTCAGGTTTTTTTTCATTCAGCAACAAATGATTCCAACAAATGACTTGGTGAGCAGTATCGACCTCAGCAGCTATGACGTTAACCAATAATACTATTTGTTGTACCGAACAGACTTCTCCCTGGATATGGACGAGGGCTACTCGCTGCGGATATCGGCCAGCTCCAACGACCGTATCAACGCAACAGTGAGGGGCAGTAACTTCTTCGGCATCCGTCACGGTTTAGAAACGCTGTCTCAATTGATAGTGTATGATGACATCAGGAACCACGTACTTGTAAGTAATTTGATCCTCACTTGTGCCGTATGCTAGCCATTTTTAGGGTTCCGTATCCAAAGGGTAAAAACGGACCATATTACTACGCTTCCGTTGTCTGTCTGTCTATCTGTCTGTCTCCAGGCTGTATCTCATAAACCGTGATAGCTAGAAAGGTGAAATTTTCACAAATGATGCATTTCTGTTACCGCTATAACAACAAACACTAAAACACTAAAAATTAAAAACAATAAAATGTTAAGGGGGTGGGTATATATATAATACAATAAACGTGTTTTTTTCGTATTTTTTTTTTGCTCAATGTTAAAAACGGCAACATGGTAGACGCTTCAAATACTTACTTACTTATAAATATTTACTTGTATGTTACTTTTCAAAATAAATAATTAAGTAACTGTAAAGTTAATATTAAAATCCCATAAAAACGTAATTTTTAATAAATAAATGATAGTACGGAACCCTTCGTTCGCGAGTCCGACTCGCACTTAGCCGGTTTTTAAAACCGTATCAACAGTCACGATTTCAAGATTTAAGACAAAATCAAGATTTTGGTACAGGTAAAAGCACGTAAAACAGAAAAATATTGATTTCCAAAAATAGTTGTTATAATTAAGCACTGAAAATCTGCAAAAACCGAAACCAACTATTTCATGTACCACGTCGCATTTGATAATTACCAATTTTTTCGAAAGGTAGCAAATGATTCCGAAATGGTCCCAAGTACATTTTGTCCACTTTCTTCTCGTCGCTCGTCGTCAACATAAACAAAATTTGAAGAATGATTAAGTATAACTGAAAATCAGTGAGTCGAATCATGATTAAATTACTTAGTATGGGACCATCTCGGAGTCGTGACTTATCTATATTAAAAAAAAACAACAAAATCGGTTAGGTACTTGCCAAGTCATCGCCTACAAAATTTTCAAAAAATATTCAGTTCAATTGAGAACCAACTCCTTTTTTGGAGTCGGTTAAAATTATAAAGTTATATGGTTTTTGTACAAGAGTTGTCCAAACTCTCAGCAGATACATATTCATATTCTACGACATGTGTTTAAGATACATTCGAAATAGGTACCTATCTAACTTCCTTGTGACTATTTGTAAAAAGTTCTAATTGCTCTAGATCTAGTGAAAACTTTAAAAAAACTGGTTATTTAGATTTATATATCTGTCCTAACATTGATCTTGATATAATGTCACGAGAATACATTCCGATGAGTAAATAATAGCAGCCGTTTGGCGCGAAACCGGTCGGGAGCAATGACTCTTCCCCTGACTCAAACCTACCTAACATATTTGCATATAAACAACTCCTTGATGGATGATTATTACAAAATAAAATCTTCAGACAAAATTAAAAGTGTATGTTCTATAGTAAATAACGTCGGCACTTGGTGAAATTTCGTCATTATGATTAATGGAAGTCATTGGCTTTTCTCTTCATGACAACCTTCTCCTGACATTAACAAACACAACAAAAAAAATAATAAGCAAACAAAATAAGCAAAAATAATAATCACGTGAAATGGGGATTGATTAGTAATTAATTTCAAGTGTTTGAGATACCCTCGGAATGTCTACCTGCCTTTCTTGTGACCGAAGAATATGTTTAGAATAGGTAACAGAGTCACTTGAAGTCAGTCGTTGAAGCAGTTAGAAGTGCAACTAGGACACCTAGCCAAAGGTATTGACGTGTCGCACAATGTAGGTAATAGGTGGCTACTTAAAAGAAATAAACAAGAATTAAATTGAAAAGGTGGCGAGTAATGTTGTTTTTATTAGAAAAAAATACCTTTTACGCCCATATCACCGAAGGCATTGGCAGAGGCACAATCAACCAGATACCCAAGACTAGCCGAAGACACTATGTCCTAAAATGTGATAGGTAGCAAGGCTGTCAGTTTTATATGGGCCGGTTGGTAACCTGCCCATATTATAAAATCCTGGGCATCGTTGTTTTTATTAAAGTAGAAAATTGAAAACATATTTCTTTTTGTTGCCTGACCCGGACATCGAAATCGGGACCTCATGGAGTCAAGTCCTACCCCGGACCCATAGACCGTTTATTATTTATTATACTTATAAGAAAATGAAAAAAAAACGCGTTTTGAGATTCCCGATTCAGGAGTCAAACCCTGGACCTCATGTAATTAACACCAACACCGGACCACAAAACCCCAGAAGCAATATTTTAACTTCATACTATGATTAATGTCTAATGATTACGTTTCCAGATCACGCGGGATGTGTCCATCGAAGACACACCAGTGTACCCTTACAGAGGTATTCTTCTCGACACCGCAAGGAATTACTTCCCCGTCGATACTATTAAGTCTACTATAGGTTTGTACAATTATACCTACTAATGTTTTAATTATAATATTTTTTTGAACCATGTTTTTAATCGACGAAAGAACAGAGGTGGTTCCTAATTTGACGTGTTAATTTTTTAAAGTAAGTCCATGAATATTTTTTGGTAATGATTAGGGAATGCAATATTGATCTTGAAAAGATCAGGATTCCACCAAGACCTTGAGAGATTTTCCAAGATTCAATCTTGAATTTCGAAATCCTGTTCGCGATCTTGACAAAACAGTCTAAGATTGTAACAAGATCTCGGTAGCGGTTTCGCATAGCGACCCCGCTAAGGGGTAACATCATGGATCGAGCCATAGTGCGTATTCGCGCGAGCGTCGTCATGCCTCCTGAGTAAGTTTGTAATTTACTACTTGATGGTAGTCCGGAACCCTTCGTGCGCGAGTGCGACTCGCACTTGGCCGGTTTTTTTTAAATAAACGTTTTTAAATAAATTATTTTGTTCATACAATGTTGTTTATTTTGAAAAATATACTAAATTATATAACGTAATATTAAAATACTGGGTATTATCAATTTGCGGTATTCGATACAAAAAAACGAATTGCTTACTGTGCTCAATCTCGAAAATCCCGAAAATCTTAATTCGCGACTAAGATCTCGACCCGAATCTCAACAGGATCTCGAATTGACCAATCTTGATTCAGAAAAAAGACGCCAAGATCTTGAATAGTCAAACTTGGTCCAAGTTTGCATTCCCTAGTATGCAAGAATAAAAAAGTGCTTTTTGTAGAGACATGAAAGGTAACAGCTCCAGCACCTTTAAGGCCTTCAAACATTAGAAGTCTTGTGCTCTCTCATCAGTAGCAAATACACTTTCGTATAAACGCAGATTAGTTGTAAACAAGTCTGTCTCATTCCTTTATTATGTTTTCTTTTGTTTGTTATTAAAACAGTTACTGTATTAAAGGATATCACGAAAGGCCTTTCCAATGAGTTTGCAACTGTCCAGTTGATACTGGCGGCTTAAATTTTTTGCAAGTTAGGCTGGAAACACATTTTTATCAGCCGCGACTTCTGGACGCGGCTTTTGGCCTCGACTGATAAGTGTGCACATGCCGTCCGCGGACGCTTACGGCTGACATAAACCGGCGCTGATATTGTAGCACGTCCGAACGCTCAAGGTCCGTGACCGACAGTTTGCAGGGTTTGCAAGACTCAGTATACTTTAATTTTCTAGATACCCTATAAGTTGCGGCTGCCAACCGCGTCAGATAGTTTGTTTCCAGCTTAGCATTCGAATTAATGATAAACTTAACATTGGGAGTAATAGTGTAAACTTGAACCTTGATTGTCTTCAGTATACGAATTAACCACTATACGAATGAGGTCGTTATAGGCACATGCGAGTAATTTTGTTTAAGTAGTGTTAATTGATAATTACCAATGCATGTTTCAGATGCTATGGCGATGGTGAAACTGAACTCGTTCCACTGGCACATAACGGACAGTCAGAGCTTCCCGTTCGTGTCCGAGAGGAGACCAAACCTGACCAAATATGGTGCTTACAGTCCCAGCAAGGTATAATCACTACATATTACCTTTTCTTTACAAAAATAAAATTACTCTATCATTATCATTAGGGCTGCGATGTTGGATCGACAATCGTTAATGTAAGACACAAAAACATATTGTTCATTAACGATACGAGTCTACAAAATGGTTTCTTGCATTTACGTCTTGTGTTTTTATCTGATGTAGGTGTACACCAAACAACAAATACAAGAGGTGGTCCAGTTCGGGTTGGAGCGTGGCGTGCGAGTGATCCCCGAGTTTGATGCGCCCGCGCACGTCGGGGAGGGCTGGCAGGACACCGGCCTCACTGTGTGCTTCAAGGTAATGCTGCAACTGTATTCACTACTCTATCTAGGGCTGTGTATCAGATATTCAGATTTAAACGGCAAAATATATAAAAAGTTAATCTAGTTCGGTTTATAATAGGGATATTAAAATTTATATTTATATTTTATTTGGTGCACAATAAAAACTGTTATTAGTAATTAGAATATAAAAATATTATATTCTATGGTTTAGGTTTACACAGATATTCCTGTCTGGAAAGTAACGAAGTCAGTACTTGTACACTGGGCTTGACATCCTTAGCACAGGATAACGACGCACCTATTACATCAATAATGTCTATAGGCCAGTTTGTCTTTTACAATTTATAGATCTGTGTGCGTGTTTGCAATTTCATCATATGAAATAAATATTGAATTAATATAGGTATGGACCTCTAGGCAAGGAAACAGACTGAGTAAGACAAATTTTGGTTGAAAGCATTTAGGTAAGTGTAGATAGGTACTTAACTCATGTTTAGTTCACAACCGAAGTGGATCGGTAAGAAATAATTTGTACTTGTTATATTCCAGGCAGAGCCGTGGGCAAAGTATTGTGTAGAGCCCCCGTGTGGACAACTGAACCCCACGAGGGAGGAACTGTACGACTACTTGGAAGACATCTATTCTGACATGAACGGTACGTTGTTTTTCATTGGTCGACGGGTCAGGAAGCAATTTACTTTTGATTAACACTTGATTTTTGTCTACGGCCTCGTTTTGACGGGAGGCTCCATTAGGTCTCTCAATCAAAATGATAGAATCCGGTTAATATAAAATCGGTGTTAACTAACAAGATTTAGCCCGCGGCTTCTCTCGAGTATTAAAGTTACTGAGTTCTTCCAGAGGAACTCTTTGAGACGCCAGAATAAAATATAGCCTGTTTATTTTCCAAAATCTAATAAACCACATGTTCTCTTATTCGTAAACGATATTCCAACTAGGTGAATACAGTAAATATCTGAAAATATAATAAAGCCGGGCCTCGATTAACTCTCCCAGCTGATATCCATACATCTTTTTTTTTGCGACTCAAACGAGTAAGTGGGGCACCTGATGGAAAGTGATCACCGCGGCCCACGGACATCCGTAACAGCAGGAGTATCACAGTTGCGTTGCCGACCTTTGAGGAATGATAACGCTCTTTTCTTGAAGGTCCCTAAGTCGTAATCGTTTGGGAATACCGCCCTCGGTAACTGATTCAACAAAGGTGATGAGCGGGGTAAGATATGTCTTCGGAATTCCACAGTTGTAGATCGCCACGCATCAAGATGATGGGCATGATACTTTAAACTCTGACGCGATGTCCGAAGGTAGAAATCAGCGGCTGGAATTGAATTGAAACTCCTCAGAGCATTCCCTATGATCACGCGCGGTCATGAACTTGAGCATGTAAATAGTGAATACATTTTGAATATTGGTTATTGGTATTCCCTCGTGGTGCTCCAGGTCATCTATGTAGAATAAACCATGTGCCATAGTGACAAGACCACTAGTGGTAGAATGGTGTGCAGCAACTTGCCAGGGTAGGAAATCACCGCCTTACCTATTCCTGCCGCTATTATGATATTGCCTTTTTCCGGTGCGGAGGGCCTAACCTCGGAGGTAACCTCGGTAGACTTGCATAACTGGCTTAAAACCTCGGCCACAAGATAGCAACACACCTAAAACATCTATGGTATTTTAGGCTGTGATTACGGGAGCATCGTGCTTGTTCACTGTCTTTTGCTATTAAAAATAATAAATTTAATTTATTGTAAGTCTGATTTTTTAAAATTTTATTTACTACAAGCTGTCCCGGCGAACATTGTTACCACCCGTTTAGAAAAAAATAAAGTACTGGTTTTCCCACTTTCCCAGCGATTTTCCCGGTTTTTCTCTCCATAACAACCTTCTCCTGACAATAACTGATATAATAAAAAAGTATTAGCCAAATCGGTCCACCATCCAGTCGTTCGGAAGTTATGCGCTTACCAACACATTTAGCGATTCATTTTTATATTATAGATTTAGATTATCCAGCCATAATTTGTAAAGGCCTTATACAATAATCTAGCTATATCCACAAAACTTCATAAGCGTAGAAAAAATTTAAACCACTCGTGATTTATCTATATTGTGATTTAAAAACCTGTGTAAACTCTGGTTAAAGGCCAAACTTAAAGCAAAGGTTCAACAATAGGTCAATTCATATCAAATTTTTACAAAGTCCGCAGTTTTGCCGTGAAAGTAGGTATAACAGACAGATTTCCGCATTTTAATGTTGGTACAGATTTATTTATAACTTAGGTATTATTTGGTTTCTGGTATTACGAATATATCGTTTAATTTCCAGATGTGTTCAAACCGGACATGTTCCACATGGGCGGGGATGAGGTAAGCGAGAGATGCTGGAACTCTTCTGAGGAGATTCAACAGTTCATGATACAGAACCGCTGGGACCTGGACAAAGCTAGCTTCCTTAAGCTCTGGAACTACTTCCAGACCAAGGCGCAGGACAGGGCGTATAAGGTGATAACATTTCGATTACTGTTGTCAGTCAAACACGTTCGAATGTGATGACCCCATCACATCCCGAACAATCTCGAATAATTGAGTAACCTAAATTACTAGAATTCTATTTCTCTAGTGTAGTCTTTCACAACAAGGTGGTAGAATACATTACCATTCCACCTTTTAGACGGGAAATTAAGAGTTGCGAATAATGACGTTAAGGTGGAAGGATCAGCTATGGCGTTGGTAGCAATCCGTGTCGATGCACTCTACCTAGTTTTAGTAACGATGCTGGTGACAATTGAACTAATAATCTAAATTATGTACATGTTACGACGCCGGACGTAAAATTAAGATCTTAAGTAATTGGTGGTATCTAATTAAATAATATTTTTTCAGGCATTCGGAAAGAAGCTCCCATTAATTTTATGGACCAGTACGCTGACGGAACACTCTCACGTGGAAGAATATCTCGACAAAGATGACTACATCATTCAGGTAATGTTGCGTACAGACAGGGCAAACGACAGCAAACGAGGTTTTGCCCATAATAAGCGAACTGCACCGAATAGAGTTGAGATGGCATTTTGTATGTGTTTATAGAAATAGTCGAGTTTTAGTTTTTTAACCCTCGACGAAAAATGAGAGCTGTTATAACTTTGATAGACACATCCAAGCCATTGCGGTAAACTAACTATTTACTTAAACTTTTTAACACATAGTGCATAATGATCAAGCTAATAAATATTAGTTAATTTACCATTAACAAACAAACCGCTTTCGTAGATTCTTGAAGTATGTGTGTATGTGTGTGTGCAAGTGGATGGCCGTCTGTGGTATTATAACTTTTAATCGAATGGAATGGAATGGAATGGAACCGAAGATTTTGTTTCTATGAAAGTTGACGTGATCGAGATGATTCTTAGCTACGTTACATAAAGATTTTCTTGGGGGTTGTTGAACGTTTTTAATTTTAATGTAATGATCCAATCAATTTATCAAAATATGATTTATATGTGGTGCCGTATTGCGATAACAGTGGTATCAAATATTCCTCATTAATCACAACCAACGCCTAGTTTTTTGATCCACGTGACACTGTTTGTCACGTGGATAACTGTGCTATCACTCGAATGACTAAAAAACTTAACTAAAACCGAACAAAGGTATTTACTCGTTTTCGGAGATCAAACCAACCAAAGTAATTGAAGATCTGTCGATTTTTATTTCCTTATTTTTTATCCGTTCATTCTTACGCAAAGTTACTTAACACGTTGCTATTTTAAAACCTTTCGTTGCTCGAACGGTTAGCGTTTATGCTTTTAATTATCTGTTTATTAATTTTTTTGTTAATTAAATATTTGTAGGAAGAAGGAGAAAACACAAACAATAAACGCGGTAAAAAAAGGCGTGGTTATTTCTAACAAGAGACATCTTACAGCTAACCTAAAATTAAAAACAAAACACTAAAACTAAAGCTAACCTAAAAAACATTAGATTTAACTATGATTTAGGATAGCGATTGTTTAAATATTATAATCATTTATCTATATATCAGAAATATTTATATCGTCGATAATTCGTCGTATTATTTGTACTTGTTACTTACATTAAAAAAATATGACTTGGATATTTTAACTCGCGCCTTTGACTTACTCGCTTGATTGAAGTTTGAAATCCTTGTATTGCACCAGGTGTGGACCACCGGCTCCGATCCTCAAATCAAGGGGCTATTGCAGCGAGGCTACCGGCTGATCTTATCCAACTACGACGCGCTCTACTTCGACTGTGGTTACGGTGCTTGGGTTGGGACAGGTTAGTGGTGGGATTATTAGAAACTTAAAATTATTATAAAAGGAAGCAAGACAGGTTTGTCAGGATCGTGAGGTCTGGCACTCGATACTCTCTGCCTACCCCGTAAGGGACTTGGCGTGAAGATATGTATGTATGTATTATTAGAAACTGGAAGCACAAGTCATAATCATCATCATCCTGGCGTTTATCCCGGTGAAAACCAGCACTTCATAATCCTCCCGGAAAAGGAGCCCTTGTTCATTTTTGAGCACCCTCCACATTAAGATCGTGACTCTCTATTCGTAGAAACCAGTTTGCGATGCTAATTTAGTTCCGAGTCGTGCTGTAACATAACTACGGACTAATAATAAATAAGTAGCGAAGTATGTAATCTTCAAGCCGTTATTCTTACGATAAGTCGAATGTGATCTGATCCAATCCCGAGCAATGTTGATTTTATTAGAAAATTGAATAATATTGAAATAAATTGTGCATTTTGACTTGCCTGTCGCGGGAATGAACCTGAGACCATATATAAACAGCGCCAACATCGGACCACTAGAGGACAAAGAACGACAGATTGATAGTTTCTCATATGTTACTCGTACTTTGTGACATGAAACAGTATACCTATTTTATATAAGTATAAACGATATACTAAAAATTTTATGTATGTGCGAGTCTACACATATCTACACGCCAAGTCCCTTATGGAGCGGCAGAGAGTATCGAGTGCCAAATCTCATAAATTATACTAAAATTGAGGGACACAGTCTAAAATTCTATATATCCACTGAATAGTAGAAGGATCAAGGAATTTATTATGACTGACTGCGACTAATAACTTTTTATAAAATGACACTTAAGTTTAATATCCTGCACCATGTAATGTGATCAAAAACTGTCTGAATCACCTCAACTTTCAAACAAAAAAATCGCACCGAAATCGGTTCATCCGTCCAAAACTTATCGTACCACAGACAGACACACATTTAGACACGTCAAACTTATAAAATCCCTTTTTTTCCGTCAGGGGTTAAAAATATAACCCCTTCAGTAGACACTACAGCGTCATAGTTGCAGGAAAATGCAAGGGGGTGGTACTGTTATACCCTGATCACATCAGGTATAATGATGACTATCCGACTTACCAACAGTCTGAGTTCTTGGAACCTGCCCCGTAGTAGAACAGTAGAACAGACAGTTTACTTCACTCCTCTCTAGCCTGTCACTAGTCCCTTGGTCAGTAGGAGTGTTTTAAAGCGTTTTAAAGATGTTTAAATCCTGTTATTGTTAAATTTCATGTAGTTACTCAATAAAATATATTTTTTTGAAACCCAATTTCGGTAGAGACTCATAGCAGAATTCGTCTGGATATATATGATATATCGTTTAATGACTAAAATTTATTTATTTTTTAAGTGAGAGGTCAGCCACGGTTCTCCGCATGGATATGTAAAAGATGTTACCTTGGCTATAGACACTATAGACGTTACAGGTGCGTCGTTGTCCTGTGGTCGAATAATTTAAATTACCAAGTTATTGTTGTGCCGTGTGATGGGGCCGTCCAATCGCTATGGCATAAAAAAATAATGTCTTCCATGATATTTTGTTCCATTTCATATTGTCATCACCATAGTGTTGTGTTGGATGTAAATTGTTGTTGTAGGCAACAACTGGTGTTCGCCATACATCGGGTGGCAGAAAGTATACGACAACAGTCCAAAAGAAATGGCGCAGGGTTACAGCGACCTAATCCTTGGTATGTAATTTTTATTTGTGTAATTCTTTATAGTACATAGTCGCAAGGGCGTTGCCAGGATTTTGATTAGAGTGGGCAGACAAAGAAATCCTAAATTATATTTTTTAAATCATGTTTTCTTTTTATAATTGTATGTCTATTTTACATATCTTACATAAGTGCCTAGTAGAAGAGAGTTAGTCATTTCAAACAAAAAATATTAGTCAGAAATATGTTTACTTGACGAATATTTTGTCTGGCTCTTCACAAAATCTTATTAAAAATTCTCTTTCAATTTATTTTTCTTTGACAACATACGTAGCTGGTTTACACAGTTTTCTAGTATTTAAACAGTTGCAGATCTATTTGAACACTTTCGATTTATTTAAATCCTCAGTTGATAAAGTGGGAAAAAGTGTTGTCTTGTTGTTTAAAAGTGACTGAATTTCTGCGTACGAGATTATGGAGGGTAGAGGTAAGGAGGGCCATCTGTGTATATGAAAAAGTGTCCGTCAAAATGTATTAAATTAGGATGGCGCCACATTTGCATCAAGGTAACTCTTAAAAGAAGCGCCAAATATTGTTATTGACAACTTTTTACAACACAAATTTTACCCATAACTGTTCTGTTATTCACTCACTTTTTCATAAAATTAAATATTTATATATCAATAACCGTACTATTTACTGTTCACGAAATAAAATCACTCTAAACGCACGTTTGGTTATAATAATTCTGTAAGGTTATATTTACCACAATATTTTGTACAACGTAAGTTGTTGAAATTCTCAATAATTAACTACTTTAGTCGATAATGAAATTATTTTTTTTAACTCGGCATACTTCTATTCATCTACGATTGCTACTTTCATACCATACCCTGTGCATCCATCAGCGCGATTGTGGAGGATTTTGGAACTGTTATTTAGCGCATACAACAGGACACTTTTTCAACTTTTCTCCCATATAAGATGACTCTCCTTACCTCTACCCTCCATATACGAGATGTAGAGAGCAAGTTTTGGTGTGTACTACCAATGCACGGTTGTATTGCTATTTGGAAAGCTAGTATAAGTGGTGAGGTTGGCTAACGGGGTGTGTGTGTGTGTGTGTGTGTGCGGCAGGCGGCGAGGCGGCGCTGTGGTCGGAGCAGGCGGACGGCGCCTCGCTGGCGGGCCGGCTGTGGCCGCGCGCCGCCGCGCTCGCCGAGCGACTCTGGGCCGAGCCCGACTCCGGCTGGAGGGACGCCGAGCGGAGGATGCTGCACGTCAGGTGATACGACCACACATACACTTGTGTCTTAGTACCTTTGTACATATAACTATACTTATGCATACTAGGGATATAATAGAGGTCATTCTGCCGGAACCGGAGTCGAAGTCGGAATTTTGATTTATCTGATTCGGAATCAGCGTTGGAGTCCAAGTCTGCGCTAGTTTGTTGCAATATGTAGTTATGTTTTATTTAAGTTTAAGTTTAACTGTAATAGATAGTTTTGTAAGTATTAGAATAAACAAGTAATAAATTTACAGGCAGTAAAAAAAACTTTAAGCGTTGAAAAACTGAAAAATTCGATTCCAATGTCATTACCACATAATGATATGATTTTGTCAAAAGGTATGTGATACCTTCCATATAAATTTAATCAGGTGACAGGTGGTTTATTAGTTACGCCAAGCATTCATTTTTGACCGACTTCAAAAAAGAGGAGGTTATCAATTTGGTCGATACGCTTTTTTGAGAATTTCTTTAAAAAAATCATTTCAAAACCATTACCCATTTTTCAAAAACAAAATAATATGTTGTGATGTATTAAAATTGAAGTTCGGTTTTTGCAGTTTTACTGCACTTATATCATAAAGAACCTCGACTCTACGTCTAGAGAAGTATAACTCTAAATTTAGAAGTAGAGTTGATTTGATTAGTGGTCAAATGTCATCTTAATATAAATAGAAGTGGCTCCCTCTTAATCAGAACCTTCCTTTCGAAAAAATAACTATACAAATCTGTCCCTCGCCTCTGTGATCTAGTGGTTCAGTTGTTGGACTTGACTGCATGAGGTCCCGGGTTTAAATTCTGGGTCGAGCAACAAAAAGAAAATTGGGTTTTTCCAATTTTCTAATAAAAAAAAATAGGATATGTGCCCGGTTGGCGATAGGCTTGCCTCTTATCATATTGTGGGACTTAGTATCTTGGCTAGTCGTGGGTGCCCTGGTTGTGCCTCTGCCTACCTCTTTGGGGATATGGGCGTGAAGATACAAATCTGTTCATTATTATTAGCCGACTAATCGCGTAACAAACATACAAGAAAACATACAGTCGAATTGATAAGCTCCTCCAGTTTGGAGTCAGTTA
The DNA here is from genome assembly GCA_002245475.1 of Calephelis virginiensis. Classification (NCBI taxonomy): domain Eukaryota; kingdom Metazoa; phylum Arthropoda; class Insecta; order Lepidoptera; family Riodinidae; genus Calephelis; species Calephelis virginiensis. Next base: position 206,524 of record NJDC01001628.1, on the reverse strand, counting down.
GTTAACATGTCTCCAATTAAAGTCAAGTTAACTACATTAATGTTGAAAAAAAGATATCTCCTGACGCTAAAAGCATGAATCTTTTGTAACGGTTAATAGTTCCTGCTGGGTGCTACCACTATTTACTATGCTTTGACCTCCGACTTAAAAATGTCGAAGTCAAAACCGAAGGTGTACAAATCGGAATTTCTGACTTATCAGAACCGGAGTCAAAGCCGTAACATCTCTAATGCATACACATACACTAACACTTCATGTACGCGCATTCACAAAACGATTAGGGTATGTCTGCACCAGTGCGTTTCCCGTTCATCTTCCTTCTTCTTTTTCGAATAACACAAGCATAAAAACCTTGGCACATGGCTATAACACGTGCATAAACCTGAAACGAATAGCGAACACAGCGAGTGCCGCTCGTTTCGTAAATAAAATAGGTATAGACAAATCCTATTAATATTATGAATGCGAAAGTTTGTAAGTATGGATGTATGGATGTTTGTTACTCTTTCACGCTCGAATGGCTGAACGGATTTGTCTGAAATTTGGAAGACAGATAGATTGTGACCTGGATTAACATATAGGCTATTTTTAATCCCGATCGCACACCGGGTTTCTGTGAAAACGCGGGCGAAGCCGCAGGTAGCAGCTAGTAAATGAATAAAGGGGCGATTCGAAAATTGACTTTTGTTTCTTGAAAAACTGAATATATTGAACAATTTTTTTCTACCAACTATGACATTTTTAATCCTTAATTTTTACAGAGAACGCATAGCCAGAGCGGGTATCCAAGCCGAGTCTCTACAGCCTGAGTGGTGCTACCAAAATGATGGTTACTGTTACGCCTAAATTAGGTGCTCTAGGTGCTCTTACGTATTTCATAAAAAATGGTTACATTCTATCGCCAACATAAAGAAATGCAAATATGTAACATCATACAGCTCTCTAGTTGAAATATGCACGAACAAAATATTCCGTCGAGGTTAGATATATGTATATTTTTGTTGCTAACACATCACGTGCAACACACCAGTCACGGACCTAAATTTCGCTGTTTTTTATATACGAACTTGTTGAAATAATTATTTATTCGGTGTTCGACTCTACCGGATAACCAAACTGCTGATCGTTATAATAGGGATCATTGTCTGCATATAAATTAGGGGCAATCACAGAATGACCGTCTGAGACCAAGATTAAGGTGGTTGTTATAAAAGATACAACTTAAATTATTTTTTGGGTAATCTAAAAATATTAAAAGTTCTCATCATTCAAAAACACTAGGAATATATGTATGTGAATATCTGTATTTGAATATTTGAGGACTTCTTTTGAAATCGATTTTTTTCAAATAATTATTTCATGGTAGAGCCAAATGCTGGAGGATCAAATTACTAATATATTTTAAATAGACTCGAAATTTACAACCAACCGAAACATATTATTTTTTATAATATTTAATAAACGCAAGAACAGACTAACATCCGGATAGTAAATCTTATAAGTGCGTTACCTACGTGAGACTGGAATGATAAGTTTCTCAGGTAAACTTGGGTACCACACCCTCCAACTCGGAATACAACAAAGGCGAACACTGAAGTAACAGTCGCAAAAAAGGATGCAATAATACAGTAAGCAAATGAAACACTGGACCCCTTACCGTACTTTTAAAGTATAGTACGGGGGTCAGATATTTCGTTTGCTTACTGCACCAGTACCGGCGAGTCTGGCTCTATCAACTAGTCTTATTCCACTAATAGAATACTCCAAAAATCGAAATAACAATATTCACGATATGGTCGTCACATACCTGCAACAACGTGTCCACGTCTGTCGAAAGTCTAACTTTTAAATTCACTGTAAATGTAAGCAAATAGATAGCCATTTCTTGATTTGGCCAACTGAAGCGACGGTCACGTAATAAGATAACGCGTACGTGACATACGCACTGACACATATTGTAATTTTATAATACTCGTAATATTAACATATATTTTTTGTAATAAAATTATGTTTAATTTGTGTATTTTTATTGAGTCATACTTTGACCTCCATGCCTCATAAATTAATTTTATTCAGATCAGCGTTTATTGGTTTGAATCAGGTAAGAATTGTTACTGCTTGAAGACTATGAGCGATCATAAAGTCTATGCATACCTTAAAATCGCTATGTATGTGTATCTTAGACATATAATTACTATAGTTACTGGAAGCAACTGAAGCTTTGTTCGGACTATTTAGTAGATGGTTTATGTAAAGTTTGCATAAAATTTATTCATTAAATGACTGATCGTTTTGTTAATGAGTATTTTTCTGTCAATTGTGGTCTAGCGGTCCGGGTGTTGGACTTGACTGCATGAGGTCCTGGGTTCGAATCCCGGGTCGGCCAACATAAAGAAAATTGGATTTTTCCAATTTTCTAATTAAAAAAAAATTTGGTCGGGATCGGAAATGTGTCCGGTTGGCGATAGGCTTGCCACCTATCACATTGTGGGATTTAGTGTCTTCGGCTAGTCGTGGGTGCCTTGGTTGTACCTCTGCCTACCTCTTCGGGGATATGGGCGTGAAGATACTCCTTACTCCTTTCTGTCAATTGAAACTTTCAAATGAAACTTTTTAAGATGGATATTGTACTGTCATATTGAAACTTTTTTCAACTGTTTTTTGTTGTGTTTTGTCATTCATGCGATCATATAGGTACGTAACGAAGCACGTAGGTACTGGGCCGCTAGTGTATTATATATTCAAAGAGTATAATAATATCGTCCTTTTAGAGCGAAAAGTCATTATTAACTATTTTAACTATGAGTGTCTTCGGCTAGTCGTGGGTTCCCTGGTTGTGCCTCTGCCTACTTTACTTTAGCTATTTTAACGAGAAATTATTAGATATTAGTTCCTAGCTGGGCTTTCAGTTTTTATAGTATTATTACACTTACTGGAGGGAATACAAGGCCGTGAATAGATATGCAATATTTAACTAAATTTGTATGATTTGACAAATTATTATCGAAATACAAGAATATGTAGCAGATTTCTTTTAATAATCTTAAAATTAAAATTTTCAATGAACCCTTTTTATGATATTTTTGATGTGCTTTAGATAAACTGCAAAGATTACGAAACGTAATACCGTAATTTTTAAACTATGATCCGTCAGACACCCCCCTGGTTTTTCCACCAGGTCATTGTCTTAAGTCCTCGTCATCAGAAAATATGACTGGATTTAGTTTAGACGAATATAACGAGTTCAAGCTTTATGGGTTTACCATTAGGCATTCCAATTTCCAGGGTAACGTTTCCTGTGTTCGAGCTCTATCAGTAAAATAAATAACTACCCATAGTGCATATACCAATCACTTCAAGATTATAAACACACACACACACACACACACACACACACACACACACACACAAACACGCGCACGCGCGCACAGACAAGATAAGTGGAAAATTAACTAACATTTATAAATTTAATCATTATGAATTTTATGCTAAAGCAGTGGTTCCCAAAGTTGTTTGGGCTACGACTCATCTAAAAAAACTCGGGACCCGCCTCTAGGACATTTAACTGTTACCAATATGAATGAAAGACTAAGGTTGAACTCATTTTTCATTATTTTAATTATTTATTTAATTAATTAAGTCTTAATTAAATAATTACTTAAGTACATCAAAAATTAGAAGAATTAAATCGGTAGGGTGGTGTGTTATTCTACAGGCAGGGCCCACTTAATATTCTTTTGCGACCCACCAGTGGGTTACGACCCATAGTTTGGGAAACCCTGTGCTAAAGGGTTTAGGTAACTAGTTAGTTTACACATTTTCTAAAGCAAAACCACAATGGCTAGCGTATAACGATTGTACAGAAAAATAGAGGACAAAACTGCGATCTTAATGACGTTAAAAAATAGTTCAGTCGAAATGACAACTTCTCGGTTCACGGGGACTGGATATTCCACATAGAAGCTATGTATCATTTGCCAATGGTTTATCCTAGCTTCATATTGCAGCGTTGCCAAGTTCATTTTCATAGTCATCCTTGCGTCTGTACAGTAAAGTAGTATTACTTTAATATTACCTACATACTTGGTACGTCCAGTTTCGACTTTGTCACTAGTTGTTTACCAGCGACTTCATTTAAATCCGATATTGTCGTTTGGGGTTTGGTTTAATGAAAAAGTAGTCTATGTTTGAACAAGAGTATTTAACTATATCGGTAGCTTACAAAATTCATTAAAATCTATCAAACTGTTGCAGACAGGTTAGACAGAAAGACTTCTGCATTGATAGTAGGTATTATTATGAATTTAAAAAGCGCTCTTGTGCCTAACATATTGTATTATTGAAATAAAAAAGTATCTTCACGCCCATAGGCAGAGACACTACCAGGGCACCCATGACTACCCGAAGACACAGTGTCATAGGTTCCAAGCCTATCGCCAATCGGGTACATATCCGATCCCGGGCAACGTTACTTTTATAAGAAAATTGAAAATATACATTTTCTAATTTGTTTTTGTGGCCCAGCCACGGGATCGACCCCGGGACCTCAAGAAGTCAAGTCCATCGCCGGACCGCTATACCACAGAGGCGATCTTATTAAAATAACGTTACTTTAAGCGTCGGCTTTTATACCGAAATTTAATAAAAAAACATACACAGTCAACAATTTATTGAATTAAAAACAAAATAATAAATAGCACAGTTTATCACTACCCAAACTACCTGTAGAGGCTTTTCTCATATCTTAGGATGTGACCTAATAGGGGAGTTCCCTTATTATTCCTACATCACAAACTCCCGTGTTGAATCGCACTCCCCCCACTCCAGCGGTTGGCACGATACCCTCCAGAACCACAGCGCCAGTAAATGGCAAGGTTCCGACAACATTCACTGCACCGTTGATCAAAAGTCCGTCGGACTCAACAGTGAAACTGGGTGCTGGTAGAGACAGTCCTAACGGCAGCGAGGCTAGGGCAGACGGTATTCTTGGCTCTAGTAGCCCAATGTTGTCTATTAAGCCTGCTTGAGGTAAGTAGCATTGTGATAAAACATTCTGAAAAAGAAATTTCTTTTATAACATAGGTAGTATGTAGCAGGTATGTATTTAGTTTTTTTATGTTATGTAATACCTTTTTTGTATGGTATTGGAAAGCAAACAAGCAGACGGATTTCTTGATGGTAAGAAATTTACGCCGCCTAGAGACAGCAAAGGTGGTAATGGTGCGTTGCCAACCTGAGGCCAGGATGTTAGGCTTCGAACAAGAGTAAGCTTACCGGCTACCTTATCCTCCGAACCGGAACACGTCATCACGTTATAGCGGCAGGAATAGGTAAGGCGGTGGTACCAATCGCTGCGCAGCTCTACCACCTAGTCAGATCTTTAGTGACAGATGACGGCCCGGACCAACACGGGGAAAATGTTATTATTAATTTAGTTATTTGTATTAGGTGGTAGAGGAATGCAACAATTCCGTTATGTGGACGTATGTTTGTTGTTTGGTTCTGTGATACAACCACATTGCTATCACAATCTTACCTGTTCCTGCGACTATAACTTCAGTGCTTACTATTGTCGTATTCCTGTGTGAAGGGTAAGTTAGTCTATAAATTACGAAAATACTTTAAATCTCTGTTCTATGGAGAAAACTCCATACTACCAGTTTTTCTATCTATAGACTGTATATTTTTTACAGATACAAATACCTACCACCTTAAGTAAGTATCATTACATCCATGTTAAAAAAGCGGTAGGCAGAGGTACAATCAGGGCATCTACGATTTGTCGATATTAAACCCTACATTGTGATAGACGTCAAACCTATCGCCAACCAAGCACTTATCCAATACCGCAACCCGGGAATGAAACCCAAGACCTCATGTAGTCAATGCCAACACCTGACCACCACGGGTCCATGTGATTTCAACGAAAAAAAACATAAACTGAAATATGACAATGGTAAGCACTGTGAACTGATCTTACGTCGCACTCGGCAGCCGATCAAATGGTACCCATGTATGTGAGTCGTCAAACTTTACTCTTTTCCAAGTGTCACTTGCACGTTCTTGGGTTAAATTTAATATTGAGTTAAACTGTGAACTAAAAGTGATTTAACCTCAGTTAAAAGCTAATTCAGAGTTAAATACCCAAGTGCAAGTGACGCTAATAACGTTAAATGGTCTTACCTTTAAAAAGAATAGAGCACAAATGAAAACTGTTTTGCCGGCCATTGTATAATACTTCAAGGATAGTCAGTACTCTTTGAACTAACTGGTAACCTACTTCCCTATTTATATTGTCCATACTTATCTGTATACCAATAACTCTTCAATTGCATTATCTGTTACCAAACATTTCGTGCATTTGAACCAGTTACATACATATGTACATTGCAATGTTAATGATAAATACTGTAAGATTTTATTTGTCCTACCGTATTTTTATAATTATCTATATATAAAAATCAATGTCTCTCCGTTACTCTAAAAATTGGAGAACGGCTAAACCGATTTAGCTAATTTTTAATGTTGAAGTATTTGTTTAAGTACAGAAAAGGTTTAAAAGATAAGAAAAAAGGAATAATTGCGATTAAACTAGGAAAAACAACATTTTAAGTTTTGCCATACAAACTGAACGGGTGGAACGAAGTTTGCCGATACAGCGCGTAATAAAATAAAATCACCTCTGTGGTGTAGTGCTAGAATAATATACGAACGAAGTCTTGGGTGCGACTCACGGGTCGGGCAACTCAAAATATGTTTTTTCTTATAAAAACAACGTTGTCCGGGATTGGATAGAGAATATCTCGGGTACAAGATCTCGGTTGGTGATAGCCTTATGGAGCTATACCTCTAAACCTTGACTTATCGCGAGTTACAACTAGCACAATACTGGCAAAGGTACACCTTTGTCTATCTCTTTGAGGATACGGGCGTGACGATGTTTCCTTTTTTGTACATTAAACTATGTATAAGTGGGTATGTACATCGTATTTATAGATTGTTTTGTTGTGTGGTTTAGAGAAGAATTAAAGGGCTAAACTAACTTTGTGACTAAAGTATGACAGGGGCTAGCGCTTACATCCCATTCCATTTTATACTTCATTTAAATTATTTAAGTGTTCAGTTAGTGGTAAATACGTTCTATGTAGTATTATCTAAAGTATCAAGAAATTTGAAGGCTGGTATCAATCTTCCACATCATTTGTCTCATGAACATCCTCCTGTATGCCGTGTCAGTTGATCCAGAAGCTGGTTGATTAATGTAAATACTGGATCATCAGAGCTTAATTTACATGGTGAAGGGTTAAACGCTTCGGCGATTTCAAAGCTTAACAATTTCTTGTCGTTGTAAATAAGGGCCAGTGTAGGCGATCAACTTTTTTTATAAAAGTAAGATAACGAACTGACAGGTGGATTTCCTTAAATATGATACAACCGTTGCCTAAAGACAGAATAGGTGTTATTAATGACTTGTTATACTTTAGGCAACGTGAGCAAGTCTAATACTGGAGGAAAGCCAGTGTCTTGTTCAGAA
>NJDC01001628.1:171519-198226 GCA_002245475.1 Calephelis virginiensis | reverse complement strand
CGTACACGCCTAACAACACCGATCAACAACGAGGCTGGGGTTCGATTCCCGACGGGGGCAGGCATTTGTGTGATTAACATTAAAATGTCTGCATTTCCGGGTAACTGGGTTTTTGTTAAATTGATTCTGGTATCTATTTGAGTATTTCTATGTATTAGAATCACTGACTAACATCCACAACACAAGCATTTAATTTGCTTACTTTGGGGTTAGATTTCATTTGTGTAACTTGTCCAGCGATATTTATTACTATTATTTATTTATTATTATTAATTATGTTTTATTAGTGGGCACAAAGTTTTAGTTTCTCAAGTGAAGATGAGAAAAAAAAATAGGAAATAACCTCCAAGAAAGCTTGACCGATTTCAACAAAAATTACACTGGCAAATAGTTATAAATAGCCCTTAGCTTACCTTTTTTCTCAAGAAATTCTTCTAAGGTTGATATTCCACGATCAGATCACTCGAATATTATTTGGGGGTGGTGGCAAGTCTCCGAATCCGCCGTGTTTGTATGAAAAGGGTAATGAATATGAAAGGAGCTAGACAGGTTTATCAGGATCGTGAGGTCTGGAGCTCGATACTCTCTGCCTACCCCGTAAGGGACTTGACGTGAAGATATGTATGTCTATAATCTGTGCATAATCTTTATATTATTGTATAAAAATGAATCCTCATTTCGCTTGGTCTCTCATCACGCATCACGTCTATTAACGTTTGTTAATAATTTTTTGTTGTGTTTGTTATTGTTATGAGTAACATTCCGTTTTTTTTATTAGAACCTTATGAAAAAAAACGAAAAGTACAGGAAAAATGGAAAAAACAATATTTTAAATTTTCCCATACAGACTCTCAGTAGATACCATTGTCAAGCGGTACGAAATTCGTCAGGTCGTCTGGTATTTCAATAAAAATGTAGGATAAAAAGTTACAGAATGGTTTTCACAGGCCAGAAAACGAAAATGACGTAGAAAAAGCAGTTAAAGACACGGAAACCGCACTAGATCAACAACCGTAGGAGAGAACTTGAGTATCCCTGTGTCAAAAGATAACCATCTGGTAGCTGATAAACAATAGTAGTTTTTTGGTTAATTTATTATGTTGAAATGTCATATAAACAAAGCCAATTTTAATTGTGGCTAGATTTCGGAATAGTTAACCTGGAATTTTATTGCCTTTAAACCAAGAACACGTTTCAATTAATTTATTTCATATTTTCCATCGTCGGCGTTTGTACTGTTTCAAGTGTCACTTATAATTTATTATTTTATAAAATATCCTACCGGTTTCGCTTATACAGCATTAGGGCTATAACTTAACTTAGGAACTTCAAAATATATATATTTCAATTAACTATCGAGTCGAATGTATAACTCCTCCTCCTTTTTTCGATGTCAGTTAAAACCTAGCCTAGATATTACAAACTAAAGTTAAGTTCAAATGCGACAAAGTGATACCTTTAATATTATACTTACAAATGTACTATACCTACTTTAAACTTTAGGACGATATTTTTTTGTAAAGAAGAAAACCGTGATTCATTTATTTGAAACTAGCTCTCGCTCTTCCCTTCGCATGCTTACCAATTTACATTTTTTGTGTATTGTAGCTTAAGTATATGTAATTCTAATGTATAAACTACATTCCTCTAAGGTTTCATCTTTATCCGTTCAGTAGTTGGAGTTTACTCCTTAAGAAACGATTTGAGTTATAAGGCCCGGTACGGAAATTTTATGAGGAGTAAAATCAAGTGTAACACGAAAAGTTGAGGCGTTACGTAGAAAGAGACAAACATATGTAAGTCGTACCGCTTCAGTCCTTCAGTATTTTTTCTCCTTCAGGACTGAGGATCTCGCCCGAACAAAAGTCGCGTCGCCCCGAGCGGGTCATTCGGCTCCGCCACAGTCGAGTTACGTATGACATTGACATTAGTCGAATAATTTAAAACGCAGTCGACTTGTTATCTATATTATTCTGTAACATACTTTATGTAATACGCTTTATTGAAGTAATATAAATAATCCGAATAATATATATATGTTTAATAATATATGAATAATATACAGATATATGTTTGTTTTTCTTATCATTTTAGCAGATGCGTTCATTTACCCTTTTTTTCTATTCGATATATATCATAATTATCGTTTGTAAGGAGTAAATTCCAATCGTGCGTCGTAGCTGACACACACACACACTTTTTTTGTTTCATGAAAGAGTCACAAACATCCATCCAATTTCACAAACTTTCGCATTTATAACATCAGTACGATGTACATGTTTCTAAAACAAGTTTCCATTTTTAGGCATATTTAAATAACAGATAAATAAGGTTAGATACAAATGTTCGCGACAATGTCAGAGGTTATCTGTTTAACAAAAACAATTTGAATACAATAAACGAATTTAATAACTTGTACTTTGAAGTCAAGATCAAGGAAACAAAGTTTCTAATTCAAAGTTTCTTATTCATTTTTGTCAATATCGTTTGTCTACAAGCCCCGGATATTAAATTTTTTTAGGAGAGGCGAAAGTCAAAATGTTATTAAATGATCTTCATGTCTGAACCGATTTTGCATAATTTTTTTTAAAGGCTGCACCTACTCACGATGTTGCCCTATTGCCACCACGTTTAGATCTGATGAGATGATGGAATTTCAGCGAAATGAATGAAAATACTTAATTTTAGTTTACACAAAATTAAAATTAATTATTTAAACATACAAAGGGACAGAGGAACCGACTTGGTTTTATACTAGTAGTGAAGAGGGGCTATGTCTATATATTAGTAGACGTCTTGTGAATGGATGTAGTAATAAAGATAACAAATATAATAATTTAAGCCGCAATAAAAGTGCAAAAAACCGACTTTGATTTGAAAATGTATATTTTTAATTTTTAAATAAAATTAACGATGCTCGGGATTGGATATTATATATGCACGGTTGGCGATAGGCTTGCCACCTTGTGGGTCCCACATTGTGGGACTTAGTGTCTTCGGCTAGTCGTAGATGCCCTGGTTGTGCCTCTGCCTCTTCCTTCGGGGATATGAGCGTGAAGATACTTATTATTCTTATTAAAAAAGATTGATCTGTAGTACGAATTTCGTAATCCAGTTGGTTAAGAGCCATATGTTATTTCTAATAGTGATTTAAGTGTTTACTTTTGAGTTTATGATCATTTAAATCCAGATACAAAAGCTGTCACATGAGCCGCCATTACAACTTTGATCCGCGCTACGAATTTTGTAATCCACTTGATTTAAAGCCCTATGTTGTAATTATCAGTGATTTAACTGTTTAGTTCTGAGAAGTTTATGATCCCTTGACATATGTTAACCTAGTTGCTGCTGTGGCAAGATGTAGTCCATAAATAACGCAGTTTAAAACATTTACTTTCATCTGTAAAGTCCTTTTCTAGCTTAGGAATACAGATTAACTTATATTCAGAGATTTTATTTTCTTTAAATACTTTCTGAATCTGAGCATATTTTATAGATATTTAATTTCTCCATTCTGTTCTTTCCTTTTTTATGTCACATAGATTATAATTAAGTTGAGAAGCCTTATGCCTACGCTTTGTAAATCTATATTGCACTGCAAAGACCAATGTCGTAGACCAGTTATGATCCTAGGTTGAGCGCAACGGCTAACGGTAACTTGTATTTTTAGAAAAGCTAAAAACAAAATTTTAGGTGTTATGTAGCTATCACCGGAGTCAAGATATCGTTAGTTCCTCAGTTTCGTCGTATTGATCCGGGCTCCTTTGCCGAATAGATCAGATGGAATGCAGATGCATTCCTTCCAGGCAGCTCGTAAAAGGTAAACTTACTTTTGCTCGAGGCCTAATATTCCGGCCTCAGGTTGGCAACGCAGCATTACCACTTTTGAGGTAAAGGCACTTTCAAGAACCAGGAAATTCGTCTGCATGTGTGCCTTCTAATATCATAAAAAAACCTTATCATCGTAAATGTTTGGGATACCTACCCTCCTCTAATATGTTTGTATTATTCTATCTATTTTAGTTAGTGATATTTTTTTCCTAAGCGCAGTAAAAAATTAAAAAACAAACCCACACAGAAATTTCCGCCTTTTGGACAATAGTAAAATAATTAATTAATTATTATTTAATATTGTTATCTGTTGTCTCTGCTTACAATGTATCTACACACGGCCACTTCCCGAAATCTGGTGTGGTTCCCGCCAGCGGCTAGTGTAGTGTCGTGTCGCGATGTGGACGGTCGCGGTGCTGCTGTGTGTAGCGGGGGCGGGAGCCGTCACCCGGGACCAGTTCTACCCCTACGGCGCCGGGGTGGACCAGCGCCTGCCCAGGGGCGCAGAGATCGCCTCTCCGGAAGTACCTTTGAACGTACCCATCACATTCTACGGACAGGCTTATGATACTATTTTTGTAAGTACTTCTTTGGACTTCTGTGGACCAGCAATTGGAACTATTTGGCCACCTCGTTGGTCGAGATTCGTAGAACATAGATGCTCGTCGATCTTCGATGGGGCTCGGGTTCGATTTTCCAGTTTATTTTACAGATATTTTTACATGCCCACTGAATATTGAAACGTTTTACGAATCTAATGTTTCCGAGTGGTTTACCTTTTAACATGGAACACGATAATGGCGAACGCTTACCCATACCGGCGAGCTGCCACCAGGCACAAGTCTACCACCTAGTATCATAATATAAAAGCTATTACTGCAAGAATTTCAAAAACGGGAAAAAGTGGTGCGTTGCCATTCATTATCGTAAGGTATAAGACTTAACTAAGTAATTGAAAAATACCCTAAGGCACATTTTATAATTAAACTAGCTGCTACCTGCGGCTTCGCCCGCGTTTTCACAGAAACCCGGTGTGCGATCGGGATTTAAAATAGCCTATATGTTAATCCAGGTCACAATCTATCTGTCTTCCAAATTTCAGACAAATCCGTTCAGCCATTCGAGCGTGAAAGAGTAACAAACATCCATACATTCATACTTACAAACTTTCGCATTTATAATATTAATAGGATTATATAAAACAAAATAGCCGTATAACTATAGGTATAAGGTCTACCTACCTTACTATCTATTATGAAAATGGGTCTATTATGAAAATGGAAGTTCCTGTTTCTATACTTGCTACAGTTTCTTGGAAACTGCATAACCAATTTTAATCGGGTTTTCACTTTTGAAGAATATGGTTCCAAAATCATTACTTTTGTTTCATCAGCGTCAGTTGAGGTAAAATCATAGACTGGGATAGGCATTTGTATGATGTATGTTTAGATGTCTGCACTTACGAGTCTGGGTATTTATTTATTAAATATAAGTATAGTTTGGTATCTATCTGGTAATTATTTCTATGTATTACAATAGTAGCACCTATAACACAAGCATATAATTTGCTTACTTTGAGTCAAAGTTCAATTCCTGTAACTTGTACAGGAATATTTTTATCATCAGGAAAACCTGCCAGCTTACGGCGTTTAATTATTTATTTCTTAAATACGTGAAGTTTCTTCGAAAATCTTAACATTTTTTTTAAATAGCTCTTGTTTATTTTTTTTATTGTTTTGACCGCCTCGATGGTCAAGTGGCTAGCGCACACGCCTAACTACATCGACCAATCGCGAGGCACGGGTTCGATTCCTGACGGGGGCAGGCATTCGTGTGATGAACATTTAGACGTCTGCATTTCCGGGTCTGGGTGTTTATAAAATTAATTCTGGTATCTATTTAATTATTTCTATGTGTTAGAATCGTTGACTAACACCCATAACTCAAGCATATAATTTGCTTATTTTGGGGTTAGATTCCATTTGTGTGACTTGTCCAGGGATATTATAATGTAACAGAATTCTTTGCACAAGTAGACACAATAACATGTTAGTTTTACGAATTATTTTTCAGAATGTCAGCACATGCATGTGCCAAATTCCGTGATTTTGTAGGCGGCGCGTATTTTGATAACGTTGCATTCTTTACAATTGATATGACTGTGGAATTCTAAATTCATCCATACTAATATAAACACAACAGCCAATACGTGTTTGTATTATAGCAGTTAGTAGTCAGTTACTAGTAGTTTGAAACCTAGGAAAGGTCCTGTTTGTGCCAATTTTTTTTTCGTTCATGGTAGGAGAATTAAATTTTTATTTATCCTTAATGCAATTTGATTATGTTTGTTATTTTAACCAACTTGAAAAAAAGGATCCGTGACCTCAAGAAGTCAAGTTCGACGCTAGACCGTTAGACCACAGAAGGGACATAAATTAAACTAACAAGCAAATTATTTTAAGGTAAAAGACAACCGTCTTCAACATATAGACACCACAGATGTTACTAGCGTGTCGCTATCTTCTTCCCTTTTTCTGTTTATAGAATCTTCCCGTTGCAGAAGTTTGCCCACTATGGGCCAGGAAAAGTTCCAGTCTTTTTTAGGGATCTATAATGCCTCACGATTACACGTGTCTTTTTTGAATTAGGTTAAATATAAACATGTAATTAGAATAAACAGTTTACACTATTAGTTAATGAAATGTAATTATTCTATTGTTTCGTTATCACTGTCTAAATACATTCTTTATGAATGTCATCAACTTTGGAGTCATTTTCGATTTTAGGAGTTAATTTTACATAATTGAAGAATAAAACTACTACCAACCAAACTTTTACTAAGTGGTAGAGCGCTATACAGTAGATCGCCTGGATTGGTACCACCGCCTCACTTATTCCTGCCGTCATAGCACCAGTGCTCGTTAGCGTCATGATTCGCTACGAAGTATGGGGTAGTCGGTAGGTTTACAAAATGTCACACGTGATATATATAATTGTATTATAATATAATACAATTATTACAAAGATTATAACTAAAGTGATTAATATTAAAATAGTTTATTCACTATTTAATAATGTGGACTTTTCGACACTTTCGTTTTACACTAAAGTTTAACTAGATACTTTATTTTTTTATGCAGGGATAACTTGGCGCTAACTTCTATCTAGTTAGTCAACATATTTTAATTATTGTTCAACCTCTTCCATCTTCTTTATAAACGTAGAATAAAGAAATCCAATGTTTAATTAAGTTTTTGATAATTTCACTGTTTCATAAAGACAATTATGTCAACTTCGATTCGATCTCTAGGTCGGTCAACCAAAAAAAAAAGGAAATGTGTGTTTTCACTTTTCCAATAAAAATAACGTTACCGGGTTTTATCCTTGCCACTAATCACATTGTGAGACTCAGCGTCTTCGGCTAGTCGTGGGTGTCGTACTTCAGTAGGTAATTCAAATGGTCAAAGTATTCGTCAGCGAGGGACGACAGGTTACTGGTTCAAATCCTACCTGAGGCAAAATTATTGCTTTAAAAAAATGTGAAAATGAATTGCTTGCATTTACCCTTCAGGTACCGAACACAACCCAACAATACCATTAAGATAAGTTTGTTGCGACGTTTTACCAGTAGTAATCTTATTTAAGAGTTGGCAATGCATCAGTAAGACGCCTTATTTCGCAGAAGTTCGTGGGCAACATTAACCACATTCCATCAGGTGGTCTGTTGGTTCGTTTGCCGGTTCATATTAAAAAGACCATCTATGTGCTATCTGGGAGTACATAAGAGGCGAGTAAAGGTCAAATTGGTCATTACCAACAAGATTAGTGGCTGTAGAGTGCTTTGCTGCAACTTGTCACGCTAGGCGTCCACTGCTCCACCTATCCCACCGCCACAATGTAATTGTTATGTTCTGGTCCAGAGGCTAGGGAAGCCGGTACGCTTGTACCATTGGCCTGACTCCAACCACATGTCAGCGACGTACAACATATAAGGCCTCGGTTGTCTTTCACCATAATGCGAGCCTTGTGCTTGTTCTCTGTCTTTTATAAAAAGGTATCCATTCCGATATCATTGCAGAAAACTTCTTATTCTTTTTTAAGACAATACCTACTTGTACTTTTATAAAGTACTGGCAGTAACTTAAAAAGCGGACGGTGCACACACATCTTCATGCCAGGTCTCCGTTAATGCGCCGACGACGAAAAGTTAGGATTTACCTATAAATTCTGGTGCACTCATCAATGAATATGGAAGAATATTTAGGGCTTGATTAATGTTTAGGTAATAGGATTATATATATATCAGCTTATGACCTACAGTGCCCTACGCCTCCGCTTCCGTTCGCGGTGCATTCGAATGTTATCAGCACACTTGCACTGCGAATTTAGTACACTGGCGGTTTCGGGTAAATAATGGCAATATTGTAGTAGGTACTTTATCCTGAGCCCGTGCCTGATAAAACCATTACATTTAAAATTTTCTTTCAGTAAAAAATATCTGCGTTTTTGCTCAACTGAATACGCACGATTTTTTTTAATTTATGATATTGGAAGGCAAACAAGCAGACGGATTTCCTGATGGTAAGAAATTCACGCCGCCTAGAAACTCCAAAAGTTGTAATAATGCGTTGCCAACGAAATAACGGGATGTTGGGCCTCGAGTAAAAGTAAGTTTACCGGTTACCTTATTCTCCGAACCGAATCACGTCAACGGCAAGCACTGACGTTATGGTGGCAGGAATAGGTAAGGCGGTGGTACCAATCCGGGCGAGTCGCTGCGAGACTCTACAAACTAGTCAGATTTCACGGTGTTAGTGACGTTAAGCTTATGCTTACCTTTTACGAGCTGCCTGGCAGGACGGCAGAAGGTCTATTCTTATCATTTACTAGCTGTTGTCTGCGACTTTCTGCGCGTTGACATAATTTCGTAGTTAGTGATGGGAACTAAAGATTTTCCCGCGATAAAACTAAATGTTGCCGAGGGCTTTTTTTTCGGAATGACTAATGCCAACCTCGCGGTTTTTACAACTTCACCGGGCTTTGTGGGCCGAGCAGAGTGCTCAGCCCTGTCGAGGGCTGTATGCTGCTACGGGCTATAAAAATCCGTACAGTAGTTTGTGCTACAGAAGTGATCAGATAAATCAAATATTTTAATAAAAACCTTCACACCGAGTTCTGTATCCCGCAAGCAATTTCCTTTCAATTCAAAGATTTACTTATGTTACTGTTTGTTATATGTATAGATTAGTAGTAGCTTGAAGCATTTAAAGTAAGCACTAAAGACTTATTCTGGCTACCATCCTACCCTGTATGTACCCTAACATCCATCATTCACGCCTGATGGAAAGTGAAGATAGACTATCTACACTTTTCATCAGGCCCGTATGAGATATCCATCAAAAAGGGTTCCGATAGTGCAAACCTGATCAAATTTAACCAAATTGGTTACAATGAGATTTTTATAACAGGTAGCTACAATTCTTTTTACAAGCATCGAGATGACGCGTAATATCTAAGTACACGTCGCGTGTAAGACCCAAGGTTTAATTTTTAACCTTCGACGCAAAAAGAGGGGTGTTATAAGTTTGACGTATCTGTGTGTGGCATCATAACTCCCGAACGGATGCAGTGATTTCAATTTGGTTTATTTTTATATCAAAGGTAACTTATGTGCGAGTGTTCTCAGACTTATTTCATGAAAATCAGTTGAGGCATTTAGAAGTTGTGGGGGGTGAAAGGGGGGAGACTAACCGAATGTCAGCATTTTTTTTACTTTTTCAAGAGAAATTAGGTTCTTGAATCGGGTTTTTTTTAATTTCTTAATTTAATTTTCTATTATAAATTAAATTAATTGGCTAGCCTACCTTCCAAAAATCTAGGACTTGACAGTCCAAGCGATTTGTTGTCTTATTAATTGCACTAGTAGATACAGGGTTATTTATTTATTTTTACGCACAATTACTGTACAAACAACGACTTAATGCCATACGGCATTCTATACCAGTCAGCCAGCAGGCAGAGTCGAAATGATTGTCACATTTAACATAAGGAAGTTAAATGCTGAAGGATAGAGCGTTTTGAATATTAAAATACTATACTATTTATTTTTGTAAATATTAATTTAAAATAGCCCTAAATATACTTCACTTATTGCTCAATGTCATACCTAGTGCGAAGTTCAAGTTGAAGACTTCGAATGTAAGAAGGTTTTTCTTTAAATGATTTTTAAGCGGAGCAGTTATGGCCTACTGAAACGGCCTGTCAATATGAAATGGCAATACCAATGTATCTTTTATTTTCGTAGGATAAAAATTACAATTTGTATTTTTTTAAATTTATAATTATTTTACAAGTAGAACAAAAGCGTTATCTATTCCTATCGGTCCCTCAAAATTTGCCTGGTCCTTTAAATGTAAATAGATTATTGAAGTGAAACTTCTTTATCGACGTATAAGAGAAAGTTGTCCCGTTTCTCTGTTACGTTCATTGACCTCTAAATACGCTCCGTGAAAACCTCTGTATGTTATCGCCGAATTTCATTCTGCGTAAATACTTAATTACTGTTTTGTTTTGCCGGCCGGTACATCTGCCAGGTAGCTTGAAAATCTCACGAGGTAATTGCACATCGCACAACGCGCAACATATAATTTTTTTTCAACTTAAACTTTTGTTCTGTAAGCTCTTCCAAAAATATGCCATAAATAGTTTCCCTTCTAACGTGTATACACTAATACATACACATTCTTAGTAAATTGGGTCGACCATCCCTAAGCAATTTTCTAAAAACACTCAGCTAACGAGAAGCTTATCCGGTTGATCAAAACCTATAAGCAGAATCTCAATATTTTGCCTGACTGATAGCGTTTATCATTAGACAATGGTGGTGATTCTGCTGTTCACAAACTAAACTAATTTTAGATGCATGCTATCTTTCTCAAATGAAACAAAAACAAAAGAGATGAAACAGTTTAGACGTGTCAGATTGGTGCGGACATGTCTAGTCGTGAAGTTTTTAATCAACATTTTCCGAGTGATAGATTAAACGTCTGTAGAAATGACGTGTACGGTCTAATTTGACAGCTCTAAAAGTGTTTTGTTTCCTTCTGTTACTTTCGTTGAAAGAAGACAGGGATAACTTAAAATTAGTTTAGTGAGTGCACAACAAAATTACCACCAATGTTTGTTACACGCTATTACATATGATATGAGGAATTTTCGGAACATATCACTATCAAGCTAAGCAAGTGTCAAGACCTCTTGCTACGAGTATGTACCTACGTTGATATCCTTATCTCTAAGCAGGTCACATACATAGTTTATACGCGCCTACCTAATCAAGAAGACACTAAGTATAACATTACGTAAACATCTAAATAAGGAGGATAGATACAATATAATAAAGATAGAATAGAATATACATTTTTTAGGGGTCCGTAGGCGATTGGCGAACCCCTTATTCGAAATATTTGTCCTTATGTCATAGCTAATTTATACCCCAAACTGTTGTTGTTTTAAAGCTTGAACTTGGAATTGTAAGCGAAAATAAAAAATATATGAAAGACATGGGCGCTCCAAAATTCTCATACATGAAACTGAAACATTTTTTTTACAAAACCTAAATATTCATGTCATCTACAGGTGGGAGCTAAAAAGCTTAAGCTTAGTTGTAGGAGGTCTTTTAATGACGTTGACATTAAGGTTTCTAAAATCGTTATTTCTAAGTCAGACGTTTAAAATACAAACACCTTAAAAATGGTAAAATGTGTGTTCTTTTATGCTATTTGAAAATAAACAAGCAGACGAATATCCTGATGGTAACAAAATACACGCTGCCTAGAGACATCAAAGGTGGTAATGGTGCGCTGCTAACTTGAGGCCGAGATGTTAGGCCTCTAGCAAAAGTAACATTGGCAATACCTTTTCTTCCAAACCGGACCACGACAAGCACTGAGGTTGTGATGGTAAGCGGCGGTTCAATGTAAACTATCAACGAATACTGGTTTGAATAAGATGTACCTAAAGCTTTAAATTATATCAAAATTAAGAATTTCTCATTTATTAAAGTGCTTTAAAGATCAAAGTTATTTGTGAAAAATTATAGTCGTGTTATAATACATAATTAAAGTAGTGTACATCCAGTAAAATATTAGGTATTACTCTCAACATGTCCTTAATGTAGGCTTGGAACTACGGAACTCATCAAGAGCGAGTTTGATTTGCACTTAGCCACATTATTTGTTTAACAAGTTAAGTAGGCAGCTCTTCGGAGTCCTGATGCTAAGAGACAACCGTCCACGTCGTGTGTAGGAACCACACACACTTAGGCGGATATAAAACGGCGCTGCACTTCGGAGTGGTGTGAAGACTATTTGGATTTTGAATTTGTAATCTTGATTAGTGTACAAAAACCATTTTTGATCACGCACTGGCACCGCATATCCGTGCAGCGGTGTTTCATGGTTACTGTGACAAAGATCTTAATCCATGTGTACAAGTCTCTCGGCTATCCTACCCTAATGAACAAAACACGATATTGTCTAATACTACTACAGATAGGCACTAGGTACCTGACACCTGTAAGCGGCGGTACCAAAATTTGTAATTATATTTACATATATCACGATATACAAACACCTTTCCTAACTCATTAAATAAAACATTTCTTAATATATTTATTTATTTTTATAAAAAAAGTTGTTAATTTTATCATTAAGTTAGTGATTCTCAGGCCAGCCCTCTTCTTCTTCCAGTTTTATTATTAAGTATAACATTTGTTATTTAAAAAGAGGTCTTTCGGAATTGTAACCATGTCTAACACTCCTTGCATTTTTTTTATATGCGTCGATACTTCTATAAGAGATATAAGCATTTCTCTAAGACACGATAATTACACGAACCTTAATAAAAATTACACATAAATACTGTTACCCGATATACAAAGCTAACATTTATTAAGAAGTTGCCTTATACTTATGCCGTAATTATGTAATTTGTTTCAGGTCAATAACTTCGGCGTGCTGTCATTCCGAGCTGATATTTCATCTTTTATCAATGCGGAATTTCCACTACCATATCCTTCCATTGCTGCATTCTATACAAACATTGACACCACCGAATCAGGGGATATATACTACAGGGAAAGCAATGAAACTCTTGTGCTGAGAAAAGCTGAGGAGAGTGTACAGAACAATTTTCATGATTATTACGATTTTATACCCACTGGCGTATTTCTGGCCACGTGGATTGATGTAACATATTCGGGCAATGAGAGACGGGATCGCACGAACAGTTTCCAAATTGCCGTTATCAGTAATGGAACAGAAAGTTTTGTAGAGTTTTTGTATCCCGAAAGAGAAATTCAGTGGATTCAAAAGGAAGTGGCACCTGGTAGTTTACCTGATGCCAAGGCCCAAGCTGGATTCATAGCGGAAGATGGTCGTTTATTTGCTCTTCGAGGCTCAGGGAGTCATCAAATCCGAAATATCGTTTCGTAAGTGCTAATTACTTTTACAAATTTGTTTCAAAGCTGCGTATGTTAGAAAAACTCAGGTAGTAGATAATTTTTGTTCGCCTCTATTGGTGGTCATGGATAGAGAAAAGAAACTCATTAAAGACGTAAAAGCGTGAGCAAGCAAGCTTGCGCTTATCACGCACCACTTGCTCTCACGTTAGAGAACTCAAAATTGTCTCATAATAGAGACAATTCAACAAAATACCTGGTTTTGGGCGAGTTATAACTTAGTAGTAATGATAATCCCCTTTCAACCGAATTATCACAAAAGCTATACGTTATGTTTCGAATATTTAGACTAAAACATGTATGGAAATCGCGATGTATGAGCTCAGTTTGTATTGTATCTCATTTTAATACGAGCACAGAACCGTATTTGCCTTGAATATTTGTTCGCCGGGGTTCAAGGGGTATTCACGTCTCCGTCGTAATTTGATGTTGGATTAGGGTATAATTTATTTATTAATTTAACTTATAGGTTTTTTTAATTTACTGTTTGCTCCGAACAGTTCATAAAAACATGATTAACATATTTTTCAGATGGTCGAACACTCATGAGCCCGGAAAATACGTTTACCGAGTGGGAGTGATTCCAGTCGACGGTAATGTTGCTGCGCCAGACCAATATGATCAATATGAAGTAGAGTTTCAAGAAGAATCGAAAACTTGTGCTCAAAGCGGTCCCAGCGTGTGCCACTTGCAGGCAAGGTGTGTTGACTACCAGGCTGGAATATGTTGTGAATGCAATGAAGGTTTTTACGGGAATGGAAAAACCTGTATCAAAAACGATGTACCTATTCGAGTTCATGGGAAATTAAATGGCGTAGTAAATAACGTGAATTTAAATGATGTGGATGTACAAGCATATGTTGTTGTAGCCGAAGGCAGGTCATATACAGCCCTGTCACAAGCTCCCCAAGCGTTAAGCAACAGTTTACAACTTGTAAGCGTTCTTGGTGGAGTAGTAGGATGGCTATTCGCAAAGCCTTCTGGTTCAGCTAAGAATGGTTATCAATTGACTGGGGCTCTTTTCAATCACACAGCAGATATTTTCTTCCCAGAATCTGGTGACAGATTAACCGTGAGTCAAGAATATATAGGTCACGATGTTTTTGATCAAATAACAATCGATGTAGATATTCGAGGCACAATCCCAACTGTTTCACCTGGGACGAAGTTAGACGTCTCTGAGTACGATGAACAGTACACAATCCTAGAAGCTGGACTAATCCAAAGCAGCTCCACTCGTATTTTTACAAACAAAAATACTGGTCAGAAATATGAACAGCAAGTATCACAAACATTCACATTTAACACGTGTAGATTTGCACCTGCAACTGAAGAAGATAGCGTAACAACAACATTGAAGGTTTTTAAAAATTACTTAGGTTATGAAGCTAGAGACAATATTGTAAGATATGGCGCTACCAACAAAATTTTTTCAACTGGTGGTCAAACCGACCCATGTATTGAAGGCCGTAATTTGTGTGACCGCCGTAGTAATTGTGTCGTAGAAGGTGATACCTTCAGGTGTGTTTGCCAATCTGGATTCACAAGCGTCCATTACGGAAACTCCCATACTTGTTTAGATATCGATGAGTGTCGTGCAGGAACTCACAACTGTGATGCCAATGCAGAATGCTACAATCACGAGGGAGGCTTTGAGTGTAGGTGTCGAAATGGATACGAAGGAAATGGTGTTAGTTGTATACCTGCACAACGAAGATGTAATAACCAGATATGTGATCAAAATGCTTATTGCACCTACAGCACTAATGATCTTGAACCGTTAACGTGTGTTTGTAATCCTGGATATAGTGGTGATGGACAGAGATGTTGGCAAATCCCTGATTCACCTTGTGGAAGCTGTCCGCCTCATTCTCGTTGCGGATTCTTTAACAAATGCATTTGTGACGCAGGTTATACTGGTGATGGGTATTATTGCACTGAGATTATAACCACTCCCACTTCAGTTGTGAGTGAACCAACAGATTCTTATGAACATTTAGAAACAACTACTTCACCACCAGCAGAATCGGTTTACAATGAGACTTACATTTTACCTTCTTGCAACATTTATGAATGCATTTGTCCGCCCGGTTACTCAAATTATAGAGATGAAAGAAATAACGATTTATGCCGAATTAACAGTTTTAGCGATCCGAACATACCTCAGGAAAACAATGACGGTTCAAGTAAGTATTTATCGAACACCGTAAAGCAATATAATAAGGACTTTCGCTTCCTAAAGTGTACGCTAGCTTTTGTGCAACGATCATACTCAACGTTATGTACGCAGTAGGTACTATACATTTTGCGACTATGTCGGAATTTTTGTTATATATTTTATTAGAATCACTGGATTCTGAAGTTAGAAGAAAATAAATAGCTATAGTAAAATAAAAGGCCCATGAACAAGGCAGCGGTAGTCCTTTTAAGATGAAGTTACTAAATCTGTTATTTTATTTTTCAGTTACTTGCCATGTTGACTCGGACTGTCCTCCAAATGCAATATGTTCATTTTCAACCGATCAATACTTATCAAATGATCAAGAAGTTGGACATTGTGTTTGCCCAGAAGGTTACGAAGGTGACGCTTACGAATGTATAGAACGCACAGGAAGTAGTTGCGGAACTTGTGGAGCATTTGCTCATTGTATAGATACAGCAACGGGTGAATTTATGTGCGTATGTGATACCGGATACCACGGTGATGGATGGATATGTAGACCCAATTTTAGCTGTACCAATAATTCCGATTGTGAATACAATGCGGAATGTCGTTTAGATGTAAACAGTAATGAATATGTGTGCCAATGTATAGAAGGATACATTAAAGACGCGAGCGACGCTTGTATTCCGGACAGACAGTTGTGTAATGGGGCTGTTTGTGCTGAACATGCATCTTGCGTATTTGACGAACAAATCGATTTGCACTACTGTCTTTGTGATCCAGGTTATGTGGGGGAAGGAATCTTAAGCTGCATTGTACAAGGAAGAACATGTGATGTAGCAAACGACTGTAATCCCAATGCTGTTTGTACTCCAACTGAACTATCATATCAGTGTGTATGTCGTGAAGGCTTTGAAGGAGATGGATACACTTGCAACCCTGAGATGAATTGTAAAACTAATCACTATTTATGTGATGTTCATGCTTCATGTTTGAAGACTAGTGATGGTTATGAGTGTGAATGTAACTCAGGCTACAATGGAAATGGAAGTTATTGTACACTTAACCCAGCACAAGCTGGAAACTTTTTAGTGGCTAGTGACGGCGCTTCTGTGTATCGCGTGCCTTTCAGAGTCACAACCAGAGATTTTGCAACGCCATTTAACAGTGCAATCTATCAAATTGCTGTGGCTATCGATGTTGATTGTCTGTCTGGGATAATTTATTGGGGAGATTTGGTCGGAAATACGATAAAGCGTGCGGCATATGATGGTTCAGGATTTGAGCAGTTTTTGTCATATGGTAAGTTGCAGAATTTTTTGTATTAATGAAAAGGTAACATAATGACACATTTCTAGCAAATAAGCAATACGCGCCGCCTATGACTAATATAGTCATATTCCAGTAAGCTTTCGATCTATTGGTAATGTAAAGCTCAGAGCCAACGCATGAAGTTCTCGTATTTCGCCGAAATGTTTATCTTTTTAACATTTTATTAAATTAATATTAAAAAAAATATATGTTTGTGTATTATAGATATTCAGGCACCCGAAGGTATATCTGTGGATTGGGTTTCAAGAAATATATTTTGGACAGATTCAAAAAAACTCACCATCGAAGTGGTCAATATAGACACCAAGATCAGGAAAGTATTATTTAAAAAAGACGGCATTAGTAACCCAAGAGGGATTGCAGTGCATCCAGGAAAAGGGTAAGCAATAAATATTGTCTTGCAAAATATATTTCATACATATCATCGTCATTACTTGGTTCGTTATAATATTTGTTTAAAATCTCCAGCTTTTCTTAGAATGTGACCGCAAGTTGTTTATAGATACGTCAACGCGCACAAGTACCACTTGCATGGTCAATGTAAATAAAGTTATTTCTGATTTTGATTCTATATTAATAAAAAAAACACTTCAAATAACATATTTTTTATTTATTTTTTACTTACGTATAAATAAATGTTATGTGCAATTTCAGAAAAATATTTTGGTCCGATTGGAATCGATTGGCTCCTAAAATAGAATGGGCAAACATGGATGGTTCACAAAGGGGAATTTTCCTGGACCAGTCTGACGTTAAGTTGCCCAACTCCTTGGTTATTGATTGGTCTCGAGACAGGCTGTGTTACGCTGATGCTGGACTATACAGCGTCAAATGTGTTGGAATTGACACTTTGGAGAGAGAAACAATTGCTACGAATTGTTCACATCCATTCGGCCTAGCAATTAGTGGAAATAAATTTTACTGGACGGATTGGAAAACGTAAGTTTTAATTGTATAATGTTGCCTATTGAATTAAGATACCAATCACAAACTACTAAACTTTTATTAATTTACTATTCGAGTAATTTGTCCAGGGATATGTATTAATTTACTAGCCGATCAGGCTGACTTCGTACCTTTATGGTACCGTAGGCTGACGTTTATGGATGCTGACCGTATGTATAAGATAAATTAAAATATTGTTTTTTCCAAGGTTCCCCAATTTTTTTATTGTTGTCGACGATAACTAACACAACAAAAAAAAAAGAATTAGCAAAAAATAATTTATCCATCCCTTCAAGCGCGATGCAGCCACGGAAAATAGGCATTATTTTTTTATATAGATTTATATCATATTAGCTGGCTGTTCCGGCTTCGTTTGGATGGTAATTTTTTTGTTATAAATTGAGATTGACGATAACTAACACAACAAATACAAGAAATAACAAAAAAGAATTTATCCATCCATTCGAGCGCGATGCGACCACGGAAAATAGGGATTATTTTTTTATATAGATTTATATCATATTAGCTGGCTGTTCCGGCTTCGTTTGAATGGTAATTTTTTGGCTATAAATTGAGATGTAAGCTATCCTATCTTTCAAACTGCACACGGTGTGCAAATTTGATTGAAATCGGTTAAGTAGTTTAGGAGTCCATCGCGGACAAACAACGTGACATGTAATTTATATATATATATATATATATTAAGATTTATGTAGAAGTAACATTTATTCTTGTCGACTAGGAAATTTCAGACCAGGAAAGACAGGCAATCGAATAATTACAAAATAAAATTAAAGATAACACAACAACTTTGTACGTAGCACACTAAAACTTAAAAAACTAAAGAGAAAAATAAATACTACACATAATTTAAGCATACATATGATAATACATTAATACAAAAAAAAAACCACTAACAGAGTAAAAACAAAACATACATTTTTAACTACAAAGCAATAATAATAATATACAAATATATTGTAACTTGCTGCTAGCGTGTCTTTAGGAAACAGTCAATATCAAATTGAAATCCGTCAAAAAACGACGACGACGTATTAGTAGTGGCAAACAGTCAATGACCATACAATTTGGGACATTGGTGCTTTGAGTGAACAATTATATCCAACAGTGTATACTCAAAGGATTAAATGGATAAGGACTTTTTAATGACTAAAAGTTTTATAAAATCAATATCATATTAAGTTAATGTTATTGGCGAGAGAGTCCGCCGGTGACAGCTAGTACAAAAAAAGACATTAGTGACAGCTAGTATAAAATAGATATAAGTAATCTACTATATAACTAAGTAAAGTAGTTCAAGCGGAGTAACCCTGCAAAAAACGACTCCAATTATTTAGTAGCGATTTCATTTTTTTTTCGAAATAAAATAATAATTCTGTACAGTGTAAAAAAAGTGTGCGGCAGAACACATTTTTAGATTTTTTGTCTGACTGTCTATTATGACCGCGATTCAGGCCGATCTTACTGAATCGATCGCAAAATTGAGCTGGTAGGTACTTTATGTGCCTTTATAGAATATTTTTTATCCCGCTAACTAAATATGTACCCGTGAAATAATGGTAAAAGTCATAATATAAATTCATTAACACGTAGTCCATTTTTATTTATTCGTTTTTTTTTTAATTGTAGTATGTGCTTTACAGACTGTCTTGTATCTTTTTCCAAGTTTCGCCCGTTGGTCGAAATTCAACCATACTACATTTTAATACCTTGTCGATGAGAGCGCCATCTTCATTTCTCAAAACCAATTGCTTTGTTTCCAAACTTCCTAGTGCGCCATCTGTGATCTTTTATCGTTATCATCAATGTATTTGTTTGTGTGTGTCAAATGCATGGTAGTGTGGGTAATGTTTTATTTATTGATTTAATGTACTTTATAAACATTATTATTGAAAATATTAGCGTTCTGCACTTCTCTTAACCATAAACAATAAGTGTGCCAAATTTTATGCTCCTGCGTCGGCGCAATTTTCGTAAAAATGGGTCCAAAGTTTTGGCATCACGTAATAATATATAGATACTAAAATTACACAAATCAGTAGGTATAAAGTGACCAAGTAAATTGAAATGCGGAATATAAACAAACATTTAACCGTCCAGGCCTATTACATATAGGCATACAAATGTTTTCACTCCAAGTTCCCCTGCATGGTAGGCAGAGTATGGAAAGTCAAATAACCAAAGTTTGCCGGGTTGGCTAGTGAAATAAGTATAATTCAAAAACCACTATTCCGATAACGACAAAATTAAAAGAGGACTACCTTAGAATCATGTTCTACCTTTTCAAAAAATAATGATTAAAATCTCAGAAAATAATGCTACAGGGGATGCCTTAGGCCTAAGGCTTAGGGCATTCTTCATCGGTCTACTACTAGACTGAAAAAAATGATTAAAGATGGTGTAAATTTTATTTAATTTTCTTGTAAGTGTGCCGAATCGGGACGAAAGTAGTAACAGGTAGTAGGAATTCACCTACACTCAAACTTAAACGTTAGTGAAATGTTTCTTTTATATTTCAGACTGAAAATCGAGTACATAGATGCAGTGACTCAAGAGAAAGGTCAGGTGCCGATATCAACAGCATCAAGACGACTCTACGGGGTTGCTGTGGCGCCAGACCAATGTCCACGAGAAAGCAATGTTTGTCAGTATAGAAACGGTAACTGTGAGCCAAATCAAATCTGTCTGCCAGATGGTCAAGGCAGTCGAACCTGCACATTTGGGGACGATTACCAAAATCAATAGCCTCTTAATCATTAGTAAAAGCAGCTTAAGTTTTCACTCGTAGGATATGCTTGGTCAAGTGTTGCCAGTGAACTAGAATTGCCAAGCCACTTTCTAAAAAAAAAGTAATTTACATCTAGGGATGTAATTAAAACTAAAGAGCACCTACTAAGGATAGGATACTAAAAGAAAAAAATTATGATATTAATTTCCTATCATGTTTTAGGAAATGGTCAAATAGAAATTATAATCCTCTCTGATTACATGTCATCCTGATCATTAATGGAAACAAAATCGTAAAACAATAAATATATTTTTATTTCATGGCAACACTAAACATTTTTGCGTGCAATGTTACCAATTATTTTCTATATTTAAATAGTTGTAAATAACTCAATATACAAAAGTAAGCCAAAGTTAAAGATTGTGTTATTCAAACAAGGGACTTTTTTTGCACATGAGGCAAGTTTATTTATTTTGTCTAAACAATATTACATTAAAATACTATTTTTACTTTTTTCGAATTATTGAGTTTTGAATAACTTTTGATAATTGCTACTATACTGTTCCTATGCATATTTTTCGCTGCTACATATGAGGATAAGTACTTAATTCTTGGAGTTGCTTCATATACCATCGAAATGACAATGAAATCCGAAGATATGATAAAAATCATAAAATTTCATCATATATATTTAATGTTGCAAGTTTAAAGTGCCTGTACTAATATAAATTAGTAATTTTATTAATTGTGGTTTACCTCGACTATAACAATACTCAAAACAGATGTTAAGGAAGGAAATTTGTGTTTATTGTAAGGTTTTCTAACAAATATTTGTATTTAGAAATAAAATATTATTTAGTGTAAATATAATAATAGTGCCAAATAAAAAAATACAATATGAACAAGTATTTTCACTGAACACATATTACATTCGATATCGTAAAAATACGATACGAATTGACGTCACGACGCGTTCCGGTTCGGAGGGTAAGGTAGCCGGTTAACTTACTTTTGCTCGAGCCCTAACATCCCGGCCTCAGGTTGGCAACGCACCATTACCACCTTTGGTGTCTCTAGGCGGCGGGAATTTCTTAACATTAGGAAATCCGTCTGCTTGTTTGCCTTCCAATATCATAAAAAAAAATCGTAATACAATAAATAATATATCTCAATGTTACTTTATAGAAGTGAGAGTTGGGTGAGATCAGAGAAAGAGTGGAATTGAAATAGTATTGGTGGATTTAAAAATGAAAAGGGCATGCACCGCTGGAACGTTAATGAAGAAAGAATGACAGATGAAACATTGATAAAATTATATAACTGATAATGCGATGGATTTAGGTACCGGCAAGACCTAGAGTGACCGGTCACGACCAGATCGCTCGGGTTTTATCCGAGGGTGGTGTCGAGTATCCGAAACTGGGGCGCTTGTATGAAAAGTGCAGCGAATGTGGATAAAACTGAAGATTGTGACAATTGGCACCCACGCATGGGACTCGGCATGGACACATGTAAAATGTATGAATGTACAATGAAAAAAAACATTTTTTCGTTTTGTTTTGCGAATCTAATTTTTGTTTTCCTAATGTAAGAGCACACTTGGTGTATTTGACATTTCACTTATCATATTTTACAAGTACTTTCAAGCCCATATCCTCAAAGATGTAGGAAGAGGTACAACCAGGGCTCCGACAACAGTCGTTAGTACCACAATTTGATAGGTGGCAAACTAATCCAATCCAATCTCGGGCATCTTTTTTATTAGATAAAGATGACACATTTTGCGTTGCCTGACCCGGGGGAATCAAAACAGGGACATCAAGTTGCCAACGCCACCATCGGGTCACTAGACAAATCTATGCACTAGACCATACAGGTGATTAAACTTATATAAATTAACCATCCAGTTTTAGGACTATTTTATTTTAGGACTATTTTATTTAATTTTTTAAGTAGGTAGGATAAAACATTAATTTTCAGAGTAAATTACGTTTCTACGAGGTAAATGTTAAAGTGTATTTATCTACGAATTCAATTATCGCCCAACTAATCATATCGCTATGAATAAGCTTACTTGTAAAAACTTTTGCCTGGGTTAGGATTAAAACCCCTGACTAGATGCATCTACCCAACAAAGTATCAGTTCAATGAGGTACTTTATCACTACATAGTAAAAAACAAAGTCGTTTCCTCTGTCCCTATGTCTCTTTGTATGCTTTAATCTTTAAAACTACGCAACGGATTTTGATGTCGTTTTTTTTTAAATAGATAAAGTGATTGAAGAGATGAGAAGATATGTAAATTATATACCCGTGCGAAGCCGGGGCGGACCGCTAGTTATTTATAAACGTGGTTTGTTAAATAAATAGTCAAAAACAAAGTGAGTGTCTAATTTTTATTTAATAAATTTATAACACAAAATATAATCCGTGCTTTCAAAATGAGAATACTTCTGTGAGTCTAACATATTATGTTTTCATTACATAAATAAAAACATTACAATAATAAAATATAAATCAAATTTTAAGTATATTTTTTATGGATTCCTATAGTGTAAAATTATGAAAAAAAAAACAATGTGTGTGATCAAGTACAGTGTACTAAAATATATCTAAGTAAGAAGTAAGTACTATATAAAAATAAAACAAAAGTAATACAAAATTCGTTATTAGGTAGGTACCTAAACATTTGTTATTTTAAAGTTGGATTCAATACATATTAGAAAAGATAAAACTCTAACATCGCACTGTTTTTATTTCTTTCTCTGTTTTAACTTTTAAGTAAAAGTCTTTTAGAGAATTGATTATGAAATATATGAATCACAATTTATGAAAACGACGTAAATTACTCTCTCGAATGTTAAGGGTTATTATTGAAAACCCTTCTAGGTATGATTATGAGGTAGCTCAGTCGTTATTTTAAAAGCCTCTGCATAGAAAATTTGCTTTTCGCATTTAATATTAAATAAAATTACGAATTATAATATAAATTAGGATCACTGACATTTATTAATTGTTCTGAGATTTCTAAAAACAAATCAAGTTCACCAAAAATTCTTAATCTAAATCTAAACCGATTTTTAAATTGTAATTCGACAGCTTTAAAAAGTATTTTCATTCATTATATATTTCAAACACAAATAACATATTTTTCCAGTAATTTTAAACGTTTTTGCTTGAAACTATTTACAAAAAAGAGTTATAAGTCAAAGCTATATATCAGAAAAATAATAGCTGACATATTGTGTACGAGAAAATAAAATAATTAACTTACAACATAAATGTGACAACAGAGCTCTTATAAAAAGTTTACCCATGCAATACTTTGTTATCGTCTCCGTAAATTCATTTGTATGAAAACTTTGAATAGCGCCTCTAGTGTGAGAACTAAATTTGCAGATTTGGTTTCATTAGTCATAGATTTCTGAAGCTGGATGATGAAATGACAGTAATTTATCATCATAGCTGGCGTCATTATGAAAATGAATTTGCATTCTTACCCTTTATAAAGATGTGAACAAATGGGTATACAATTTTTATATTCTGATTTAAAATTATAATTCCATATTAAAGACATATCAATTAAATATATTAAGAAAAAAAAAATAGACTAAATCCAAAGATTTGACGAAAATACTCGAGATTGAATTCTCTTTGTGATACAAAAATCGAAAAAAATCATGGTTTTAAAATTAGTATAGGTACTTATTGAACTTTTAATACTATATTTAAAAATAATAAAATCAAAATCAAGCCCACTGATTTGTGGATTTCATTAGTGGGTGGCTGCATTTGGATCCAGTATTGGATTGTATAGTTACTTAAATATAACCACCCACTAATGAAATCCACAAATCAGTGGGCTTGATATATAATACAATAGCCATTGGTTGATGTAAACATTTTTTTGAGTTTAAGTTAGTTAAACATCTACTAGGTCCAGTGGTCTCTACCATTATTAACTGATTGATGATTTATGGACCACACTGGTTACTTTAGGACCAGGTTTTTTTTTCAAAAGATTGGACTTATCCTTGGGTATCCCAAATTTCAATTAATTAATATTAATTTCAAACACGTGGCGCAATCTGATATAGATTTAAGTTTGTGGAAAATTCTGATGGTAAGATACATAGCATATCAATGACATAGATCATGGTATGTCGTCCAATTGAAGGTTATAAGAGTTCTGGACCAAAGTTTAATTACTAATGTCGAAAATCACCTATAGTAGTAGTAGTTATCAAGTCTGATTACGAGTGTAGATGTAGCATATTTGATCCCCATCGACGGGCGAATAATAGCGATATTTGCATAATAAAGGTTCATGATATATTATTTAATAATTTATACCAAGTTTTACAGTGTTGCAAATGTAAGCATACATTTATTATTTCAATATAAGGAATATACACAAGATATAAAAGTGAAATGATGGTCTTTTTTTAATTAAATTAAAATAAAAATAACTTTACCTTACACAATACTTATTATAATTAAAATATCTCTTCTGTGTTTTCTATGAATAAGTCTATCCCCAAACATCTTCAGCACGACCAAATTTGAACACTAGCGAACCAGCAAATATGAATGCATTTTGCATGAAAAGACTCACTCCGGGCCATGTGTGCTTGCTACTGCCTGAAATATGTATTTATTTTATAAATTTACAAAATAAAATAGCCTTTTATTCAGACAATTTTATGAATTTAGTGCTATTTAAATATAGTAAAACTACAAAAAAAAAATTTACTTCAATATGTCATGTAAGGAAAAAAAAATGTGAGTTCTTAAGTATATCTAAAAAAACACTTCTCAGAAAACCATTGTATTTGATAAGTACATAAAGAATCGATCATGAATGCGTTAAAAGAAAACCAGATCTACCGTTCTTGGCAGGGATCTGTTGGATATAGAATCAAGCTTTACTAGAGTAAATCTCGATAGATCCCTTTAAGACAGAGGTTCCCAAACTTATTTCATGTAACGCCCACTTTGAAAATCAGTTGTTTTGTAGCGCCCCCCCCCTCGTTTTTTTCTTGTCAATAACCTCAATAACATATTTGTTGCGCCTAGTTTAAAAAAATCATTTTTTTCAAGATTTATACCTCTAGGCTTCCAGCGCCCACAAGGGGGCGTTATCGCCCACTTTGGGAAAGGCTGCTTTAAGAAATAAAGAACGAGGCTTAGTATAATTTTCTTTTTTGATTGCTCTTCAAAATCAGGTGGATTGTGGGTAACCTTCCACTTATGAAGAAAACATACCTGCATTAACATAATTGGCAAAGAGAATCCAACAAGCTGCAATAAGTGATGCAAATCCAACAACAAATCCAAGGAACAGCCACAGTCTAGCCCCTCGTGGTCCCATACACCCACCAGTATAAGTTTCTCCGCGAACCTGTAATTTTGATAACACTGATATTTATTACATAAGTTTTTTCTTATATGTTTTGATAACGAAACAATAGATTTTTTGATTTTCAGTTACATAGTATCATAGCATAACTCATATGTCTTGTGTACATTTGATATTTAAAAAAACATAATTGGGACTTGATGTATTTTGAGATGGTATTAACTGATTAAGGGACAAGAGTTTCCAACTTAAAGTCTTAGGTATTTTTCGTCAACAAGTAGAAACAGAGATATTTTTGATTAAAGGAAAAATAATTTTACTGCCATGTGTGATAAAATAATGAAATGCAATGGCATAGACCACCATTGTATATTACATTGGTAAATAATGTTCTAAGAATATTGCTCTTCTACTGAAACAATTTGTTAACTAAATACATAAGCAATTTTTTTCTTTGTAATACAATTAGTTCAGGATATAATGCCCGAATCCTAATGGATGTTAAATAACAGTATATCAAACCTGAGCATTTGACACAGAGTTGACCATGACAAGTGATAATGTTGCCATTACTCCACACACATGAGCAGCATTTGGCAACTCTCCAGGGTACACTGACGCAGCATCAATTATAAACCACCAGCCAGTAAAAAACTGAAAAATAAATTAATTTTTTTTAGAATAAAAATAATGGCATCTTTTTTTTAAGATAAATAAGGCTTCATCAATTAGAGGAAGTGGTACATCTTGTCAACAATACAAAACAAAATTCCTTTTTGTTGCCCAACTTGGAGATCGAACCCAGGAC
>NJDC01001628.1:123507-146803 GCA_002245475.1 Calephelis virginiensis | reverse complement strand
CCCATTCATTCACAGTCCATGCTGTAAGGTTGTGGAACTCCTTACCTTATGTTATTCGTGGCTGTGAAACTGGATTCTTTCAAGAAACATCTAAAAGAGCATTTATTTGACATAGCTTAGATTCTCAATTCGTTCATATAATTTTATTTTAGGTATATGTTTAGTTTAATTTTGTTTATCTGTTTTGTTATTTTTTTTTATTTTATGTGTTTTAATTCATTCAATATTTAGTAGTATATATATCTATACACCAAGTCTACTTATTTTATTTAATTTAGTACTTTCCTTTTACGGGTTGGTTGGAAGAAATTTCTTTTATTAGAGATAAGCTCGCCTTTTGTACTTTGTTTTTCTTTTTACATTTAAGTATTTTTTTGTATCTAATATCAGTTGTGTACAATAAAGAGTTAAAATATATTTAGATTGAAAGTGCCTTCAATCTGATTAGTTTCGTACTGTTATAGGTAAATTTTATGGTGTATAGAATATTTTGCTTTCGCTCTATAGAATATTTTTTGTACTTATGTAATGTAATGTAATAATGATACTAATTTCCAAAATTTGTGAGTTCCGAGCAAGAATGGTAATAAAAGAAAGTGTTGGTATAAAAATGAGGAAGATCATGCTCCGGCAGGGATTGGTTAAGTGACGTGGAAAGAATGCCAGATGAAAGATATGTACAATACCATCAGTACTTGCAATGGCAAGTGCCGTCTCTGTTTTGTGAGTTGAAGTAAATGTCGGTCGGTATAGTATCAATGCACCATTAGTATCTTTAAGTCTGCGACGAGTATTTCCTACTTGGAGTACCGCCTGATTATGTTTCCATCCAATACTAAAAATATGAGATATAAATAATGGGAGTATCTATCAGAGGTTCCAGAATAAGCCCCCACTAAATTCAATAGCCATGCAGACATCCTATTCCTATATTTATCATCGGAATGGCCGAAGTTAAAAATAGTGTGCTTCTGAAACGGCTT
Source organism: Calephelis virginiensis (assembly GCA_002245475.1). Taxonomy (NCBI): domain Eukaryota; kingdom Metazoa; phylum Arthropoda; class Insecta; order Lepidoptera; family Riodinidae; genus Calephelis; species Calephelis virginiensis. The sequence goes on along the minus strand of NJDC01001628.1, from coordinate 145,820 downwards.
TTACGGCCATGATGTGGTTTTGTTTTATTTTTGTTAGTTATGAGTTTAATTTTTTATATTTGTTGTTTATTTATATTTATATTAGTATATTATTTAAGTAAGTATATTATTTTATTTTTATTGTTTAGATATATTTTGTAATGTATGAGAAAAATGTTGTTAAAGATGTTTGATTGATTGATTGATGTGTTATTGACACGTTATAGGTAATGAACGCACTAATTTGACAAATGTAGTTTGTCTCAACATGTTCGGGTTTTAAAAATTCCTTTGTAAGAAATATTTTAGCAGGTATTTGCGTTGAAAATATTGAAATATATAATTACTAATATACTATAATATATTCTATAATATGTATTTCATACGATAAAATAGGGAACAAGTACACGACTTTCCTAATGGTAAGAAATAATTCGTGACACCATCGATGTTGTAGGTGCGTCGCTGTCTTTTCATCAAGGCAAGGCGCAGGCAGTGACAAGTACAATATACACAAAAATAAATCTCTACTTTCCTTGGTCATCGAATCCCGCCTGAACGGATGAATCTATTTTGAAAAAAATCTTTTTGTTGTTAACATTATTGTCAGGAGAAAGTTCAAACAAAAAAAATAGTCAGAAGTTAGTTAAGTCCTGTCTTAACGCCTGTCGGGTCGGCTAGTTCCGGAGGTTTTAATATTTAAACAAACTGTTCTAGTGGATGATCTGTGGAGTTCGACAACTTATGTATGCTAACTCAACAAACGAGGAGGTCAGGATTGAAACAGTTTAGGCATAGGTACATTGTAAGTGCATCTAGTGCTTATACATATGTACATATTTGTAAAATGAATTACTGAATTTCTATCAAAAGGTTCGAGGTTTTTGAATCACGGGCAAATTGACGTAAAGAGAAGTGCTAGGAGGGCCGAAAGGAACAGTCACATTTGATGCGGTATGCAAATGTTTGTATGTGGTACAAATTACGAACTAACGCGATCTTTCAGGAGTATGTAAGTATAAAATATAATTTTAATTTGGTTCCGGTCTGCAAGGTAGAGGAGACGTTAGACTAGCACAATTAGCCTAACGCTCGGGACATAGAACAGGGACTCACCTACTACGTCTTCGGTATCTATAGACCTAGGTTGTTTTTTACCGTCAGGTTTTCGCCGTCTTACCCCTTAAAAAAACCTTTAAAAATTGTTTTAGAGGAAAATATTGTCGAATTGGAAAACAATTTTTTAACAATAAAATAGGACATAACTGAAGTGCAGACTAAATTCTTCTTTCATAAAAGCACAGTGTACCTCACAAATGCATAGTATATTAAATTATATGACATAGTATGGTTGTCAAGTGAATATATTTTTTTTAAATAGAATTTGATAAAGATTTTGAATATTGATATGGTCACTATATGATATTGCTAGGTTAGCCAATTACGTAATAACTTAAGAGAGAAGGTCCCTTAAGTAAGGACTATATAAATTAATCTCAGACTTAGACATCACAACTTTTTATGTTAGAAGAATTGAGTTACGAGACTTTTTACAAGTTACATTTTTGATGACGTTAACTACCTTATCTTTGAACGAGATCATGACAATAGTATTCTTAAGACAAATGTATGATGATGATGACTAATAGTCTTAATAAGTAATTTAAAAAAAACAATATCTCGCATTATGCCCTGTTATTTAGTGGTCTAATCTTACATAGACTACACGTGCCCAGCCTCGATTCCCACGTCAGGCTACTAAAAAAATGAAAAAAAAGATAAATTTCTAATTAAAACAATTTTTTCGATAAGTTTACAGTTACATCATCAAAATACCCGGTTGGCTACAGGTTTGTCATAACAAACGTTGTAGAACTAAAGAACCTTCGGTCTTATCGTAGGTGCTCTGGTTGTACACTACTTACAGCTTCCGCGATATGGACGTGAAGACATTCATTTACTTAGCTTGAAAAGTACCTACCAGTTATACTTGGAATTATACCTGCCTTTTCTTTGGACCACAGTATAGGCACAGATCCCCTAGCGGACCGAGAGGATCAGGCAGTTTATGACCGCAGACGGCCTACATTGCTATCCCCCATAAACGTAACTTGATGCGAGCTATTTATAATTAGTTTGTATTGCCTATCGGGGAACACCAGCTCATGAATACTAAATTAAGTTACCATACATACATATCTTCACGCTAACTCCTATGCACGGTGGCAGATAGTCACGAGTGCGAAGCTTCCAATATTAAGAATAGAATATATTTTAATTCACATTCACCTTACAAGAGGCACTTGTGACGAGTCTATATAATACTAAAACTACCACCGGATCGGAACGCGGCCACACACAAGGTACCGTTACAGTAGGTATATCCAATGGAGATTAATTGACCGATGAAACATGTAGGCATAAAAAGATTGACTTTTGTGATATTAAATAGTTAATAATCAAGGTGGTTTTTTGATAATAAGCAACAAACAATAGAGGTAGATGACACCAAAAAATATGACGCTAAAGATGTCCGGGATCTTACGCCATGTGCAACCGCTAGACATGAGTCTAGCGGCGTCCATACTCGTTATCACTAAATACGACAGTATCAAATATTGACTCCATGATGGCTAAAATAGCAGCGGTATCGATTTGAACGAGCTGGTGTAGAGCATATACCATCTAATACTGACCGTCTGCACTGAATAATCTAGTAACCTTAATTACAAGATTCCTACCAGCTTGCAATGAAGACATCACATTCCATCATTTTCAAAATGCTTTAATAATGTTTTAAACACGTCATATAGTTTTCTTTACTTTGGTTCTACTTTTAAAGAAAACAATCCTACTGCTTATGTGCCAAAAATTAAAATGCTCGTAAAAGGTCACGTAATACTGTCACTAGCACCATATTCGTGACTCAGCGGTAGTGACTTGCAACGTCTTACCTAATTTGCACTGTTATGTATAATGTAGCACCAATTCTGTCAAATAACTTTTTCCTGGTTGTGCTCTAGTTTGTGCGGAAATCTGTAAATATTCGATATAGGTTTTTCATATAGGTACTTTATTTATTTATTTATTTATTTAACACTTTATTGCACACAAAAACTAAAATACACAAAATACACGAGAAGTTAAAAATGCACAAAAGGCGAGCTTATCTCTAACTAAAGAAATTTCTTCCAGCCAACCCAAAAAAAAATTAAGCTATGAAAATAAAATGGAAGGCATCGTGTACAAAACAATTAACTATAGCTATACTTAGAACGAATAAATAAATTAGTACTTTAATTTAAAAAACGTCCCGGAAAGCTTCATAGCGCCATGCCAAGCCCGAGCAATGTATTGCTTTAGCTTATTTCGCTAAACCTATACTGAATACAAATACAACTAAATAACTCGAAAAGGTCTTGCCATTCCTTACCAACAATGTAAACTGTTTAGTTAAAGTTGGCGACTTTATCACATAAACACATAATATTTAGAAGTTTTGAAAGGGCGTTTTCTTGTAAGCTAAAAATGCAAAACATAATAACAACGTTTTCAGATTAAAACCACAGTAAATTTTGGAAAAATATACAGTGTTACAAATAAAAATAAAAAAACGTTTCATTATCCTTATGACAAAGTGACAGTAACGACTTAATAAATTGATACATTGCAATTTTCTAATATTTTTTGAGCAGCTTAGAATAATTTGAGCAGATATTAAATTTAGAAGTAGTTTTCTCCGAAAATGCTTCCTACAGCTGTTATTTTTGGCAGTTTGTTGCGTTTTTTGTCGTTAACTAAATAAATATGTTACTAAAATTATAGAAATAAAAACTCTTATAAATACTTAGTTTGACCCAATACTTCGGGAATATGGGGGCGTGAAGATACTTATTTTTCGTTTTTACAAAATCCTCATGTGTAGCTGTCATGTCGTCTAAATTTTTGAAACGTTTATCACTATAGGTATGTTGTTGACGAGTTCCTTGTCTGTTTTAACAAGATAACAATTGTTTAGAAGCTATTTTTTTTCTTTTCTTGCTAAATATCATAAACACTCGAAACTGAAATGAACTCTGAACTGAATGAACATTCGGCATTTGGGGCTTTTAGTCAACTGATACCGTTCCAAAGTTATTCTCCGGGATGAGTTGACTAAATGATTAATTTAATTATTTTTGTTTGGTCAACTAATCCCACATAAAAAAATAAAATAATAAAGTGCGTTATTAGTATTATATGTACAATCGTGAACAAAAATCTTTGGGATAAAAAATGACACATGTTTGTTTTGTTAAAATTTGTCCTATATAGTACTATAAATAATGTATTTTGTGCTAAAAATATCAGTGATGATTCCACACGTTCTTCTTTGCGATTTTTTTTATTTCGCGATTTAGTTTTTTTCTCATGTTATTAAGAGACTTTTTATCTTGTTGGATGCCATCTGCACCTCTGTTGTCGCTTTTCCCTTATCAAGTCCCTTATTTCTTGTGGATAGCAATTGCTGGTTTCATATTTTCTAATTGGTGGTGTGCTGTTCCATGCTGCATGTTGTATATGTGTTATAAACTTTCCGACTTCTAGATCAAGTTGCTCAGTGTTTTGCAAAGGAGCTCTCAAATTTAGCTTACTCTCTAAATCAATCTTAAAACTTGTCCAGTCTGTTATTCTATTGACAAGTGACATACGTTGTTTTTTTTGTAATAAACTTCACTTAGGTTAATTATTATAGGAGAGTGATTTATTTTATAATAAATTAAATGCTAGTGATGTGGATGTTAGTAGCTCTGTGCACTAATAAATTGTTTCATGTTGTAAAGTAGCCAACACTTTAGCAGACTTGGATGTTAAGAGACAATAGTCTAATCTTATATCTTTTCGTTCGAGCACAGAAAATTACAAAACACGGTCTTTACGGCATCAGTAATAGGTAAGAGTTTAGATTGTTGGTTCCAAAGCAGGCGAGGTACTGCACAGCGTTCTACTACTTAGACCATCTTTAAGGTTACGACAGACTGTACTAGTGGAATAATCCAAATGTTATTAACAGTACTTAATTAAATTAAATTCTAAATTATCGATAAAGGACGGTGGGGTCTTTACATCATAGTTCCAGCAAAATTATAATAAAATATGAAAATAAATAATTTTGATAACCATCAAGATTTAGAAAATATACCTTCGTTTATGTTTCTCATACAGTCAACTGTCTGACGGAAGTCACTAGGTGACCGGCATCGTTAGGTTGTTCCACTCCATACGTTAAATATTACAGTAATTGTGGTGGGGTTATTGATGAAAATTTTACGTGACACAAGAATCCTACCATAACTGTAAAATGTGCTTAAGCATCAATGACGTTAATGTTTCGTTAACAGAAAATATGTAGACGGAATATGATTTTCTTTTTCGCTCAGCAAGTTGCAGTAAATTGATTATGCAGATGTGTCAATATACGTCTATACATAATTGTTTACCAGACCTTAAAATAAGAAAGCTACTTTTTTAACCATTACATTTATTAACAAAATTTTGTGTTGTACGGAAATTTATCTTTATTTTATTCAATTAAAAAGTAGCATTCCGAGGTAAAAGAAATAAAAAATTCACTTTAATATCGCATGAAACGAGAGCCTTTAGAAATGGAGAAAGTCGCGGGTATTATTTCAAGCGAGCATTAGAGGGCTAGGGTAATATTACTGGGGGCAATTTACGAGCATTGCGCGCCTTATCTTCAATATTAAAGATTTCATTAAATCATGCGTCGACCGCAATAAAACAGTTTGATATCGCATTTATGTCGGTGCCGACTCGGGTGACCAACTTAATGACGTGTCCACATTGCCTCTTGTACGGAGATTTTTAGTGCAGCCCAAGCGATGAGCGGACGGGTTTGATAATAAAGTGGATCCTACTAGTCTAAATGACTAACCTAGGGACATGTCCACATTGCTTCTTGTATGGAGTTATTTAGTATAGCACAAACGGTGAGCGAACGTTATTGTTAATAATGGTTATTCTACTACTTTAGAATAACAAACCAAAGAGAGCAATTTGGTAATTCTGCAAAACAATTATGCACAATCTAAACTTATTTTTTACGCATCCTATAGTTTGCAAATGAAAAAAAAGAGATGGAGCCTTTTACACATATCAAATTAGTCCGGACCTGTGAAACTGTCACGTTTCTAATCAGCGTTTTCTTAGGAAAATATAAAACTCAGTGGAAATGTCTTGTACAAAGATACTTACTTGCAAACTAACATGGATTGTCTCTTTCTATTACTAATAGTTGAAAGAAGATAGCGACATCTTAAAATCAAAACTAAGAACATTACCTTAAGTTTGGAGGTGTTTAGTGTACCTAAAGCGATGAGCGAACATTTATTACGGAATAAGACAGAGAATAAACATAAGGCTTTCCTGATATTAAGAAACCACATTGATTTAAAGAGACTATAGATTTACGCATATGTGCGTCACGCTACAGCGTGACCGAGATTTTAGACCTAATCAACAAGTTTACCGGCTAGCCTACCCACGGAACCGCAAAATGACATTGGCAATGTCTTTATGAGTATTTTTACTCTAACTACACTATAAGTTTTCAATACGGACAGGATTATGTATGATGGTGAATACCTACCCGGGAAAACTCCCTCACAGTTCTCTACCACCACTGGTTTTGTTGGTAATGAGTTGGCTCACTGAACTTATACACGCCTCTAACGAGCTTCAGGAAGGCAGACGGTTTATTCTAGACAAGTAACCTACGTACGGGGTTAATGTTTATTATATTAATATAGGTGACCACCATATTGAAGTGTCCACATTGCTGTTTTATTTTAAGTATAATTTAAGCTTAACTCGACTCGGGTCTCCTTTTATACAAAATAACGACATTTCCTATTACTTTCTTAGATTACTATAATAGGATTCTGTGAATGAACAATGTAATATATTAATCGCGTTTATTTATAATTGATATTTTTCTACAAAATTAGTACAAAATTACGAAAGGTTTTAACCAAAGAGGTATTATTTATTTCCATATTGTCTTGAATTTTGTAGATTAGTAGATGGGTATGTCATTTGATATGTATTGATGGATGGACTTCATACAGAAACCAAGAAAAAAGTGAAAAATACAGCACGAAATGTTTGGGTGTACTAATGAAATATTTAAATTCACGAGCATCGAGTGGTAGCAAAAGCTATTGACTCTAAACCAGGATAGGTGCTATAAGAAAATGACTAAAACACGTTTGTCAGTGAACAATAGAGGTTAAATGCTTATAAAGTCTATGTTGAATTGATTTACATTATCTATAATATAAAAAAGAATGGCTAAATGTGTTGGTAAGCGCATAACTTTCGAACGACTGAACCGATTTGACTAATTATTTTTTTGTTGTTTTAGTTATTGACAGAGGTAGGTTCTTATGAACAGAAAAACCGGGAAAATTTAAGGAAAAATGGGAAAAACAATACTTTATTTTCCCCATTCAAACTAAACGGGTGGAACGAAGTTCGCCGGAACAGCTAGTTGCAAATAAAATCTAATGAAGTAAAAACTGATTTAATAATTTTCAAAATGTTAATATTATACAGTAACAATTCTATTTGCACTTTTGTTATTATTATTATTATTTATTAATATTATATAACTTTATTGTAAAATGTATGCGTTTATTTATTTTAGTTATCTATTAAATTGGTCCGGTGTTGTTCCAGGCTCCTTTGCAGAATAGACCATCTGCTTTCCTGCCAGGCAGCTCGTTAAAGGCCAGCATAGGTTTACCGTCGCTTACACTGTGACATCGAACTAGGTGGTAGAGTTTTGCAGCGACTCGCCCGGACTGGTACCACCATCTTACTTATTTCTGCCATCATAACGTCAGTGCTTGCTAATGACGTGTTCCGGTTAGGAGGATAATGTAGCCGGTAAACACAATTTTGCTCTAGGAATAACATCTCGGCTTCAGATTGGTAACGAAACATTAGCAGCATCGGTGTTTTTAGGAGGCTCGAACTTCTTACCTTCATGAAATCCGTCTGCTTGTTTGCCTTCCAATGTGATAAAAAAAATGAAATACCAATAAATTGGCTAATAGGATTTAGCATATGCCACAATATTAATGGTAACATCTTTAATACTTATATTAGACCAACAAAATCAGTTTAATTAAATAAAACGAAAATAGTGAATTAGTATAATACATCTTGTCAATAGTCATCAATGTTAATGAGATCTTAAACGAATATAACTAGTTTGACAAAATTATTTTGAATAACACCACAACCTTTAAACCGCCACATCGTATAACATGTACCATGCAACGAAAACATGATTTAATATGGACTGTGCCATTATAATTTCACGATTCGTCGCATAAAGTAGCTTCTTGTGTCATTACTGCGTGATAACGTTGGAACGGCTTCAGCAGAATGTGTGCCAAACGTAAACCACATTAGGACCCAATAAGGTCCATCCGCTCGTCAATTCTGGGCTTAATCTGAATATTCATTTAATATTTATTTTGTAAAGTAGGTCAATATTACTTTAGTTTCATAAAATATAAATCCTTGCAAAATCTAAAGACATAAAAGGCGCATCTGATGATGAAAAACGCTCTATTAACATAAAAAAACATATTAGCTAATTTATATTCAGTCGAATTGCAAAACTCTTAACTTTAATTTTAGTGTTAAGTCGTCTAACGGCCAATGTTAATAATGTATCTCAATCTAATGGATTTCAAGCAATCTAGATAGCTGCGTATCCGGCGGCCTATCCCATACCTAATTGCCATATTTATTCCGTCCACTGATATGTTATTGGCAAGCGATAACATAAAAATGGATCAAAATATCAATCTTGGACAGCAAGTTTTGGATTAGGATTGATTATTAATATTGGCCGTAAGTTTGTAAAAAAAGCCTTGAGTCACCAAAGGTTGTAATGATGCGTTGCCAACTTGAGTCCGGAATGTTACATCTCGAGCAAAAACAATTTAATTTAATAAGGTAGTCGACCTTATCCTCCGACGTCAATAGGCAAGGCGGTGATTCCATACCGGGCGAGTCAAATGTGATAAGCCTATGCTCGCCTTTTACGAGTTGACTGGAAGAAGATAGAATGTCACAATGTTAGTCCTTACATTTTTCATATTTTTATTTAGATTGGACGTATTTTAAATTAGAAGCCTGAAATTAAATTTATAACATATTAATATGTTTTGCTAGTTTGCCTTTAATTACAACAAAAGGTATTAACAATCTTGAAGAATGTAATAGGCTACAAAACATTTGAGAGAAATGTTAGTTAATTAAATCATTTTATTGAGTAGGTAACAATATTGAACTTTTGCATTCAAATCTTGTACGCCTAATGAATTGAAAGTCTTATAGAGTTTTAGGAAATTCAAATAGAAGTTGAGGTAACCCCAAGGGCGTATTTATAATTATTACTGGGGGTTGAGAGCGTCTTCGACTAAAGACCCTTAAGGGATGAAGGGATAGGGCTTATGTTATGTATTAATTAATGTTGTGAGTCCTGACGTGACGATGTTTCATTCTGTACTTACGGTCCCTTCGGGTAATGATTGAAGATTCTTTTAAGGCGAAAAATCCTTACAAATTCGGTTTTGTAATAAAGGCTCGGTAATTTGCCTGATAGGGATAAACCAACTATTTCTCGTGCCATAGTTATAGTGTCATTTCGAGAGGTCAATGTTGTCGGTAGATTTGTAAAACGCTCCAGCCACATGAAGCCCCTATAAAATCTATGGTGTCTGTTAGCTACTGTTGTCTCTTACTAATAGAAGAGCTGAGTTACATACAAATATGTTATTTTATCGCATAAAAATATAATCGCGAAAAAAAGCTAGCACAAAACCTGTTTAATAAGAATAGAAGGAAAAAAGCAGTCCGATTTGTAGATAATGATACACTTAGCCTATAGAGAACAAAGATGGTACTATTCCAATCTAAGAATAGGACGTAAGGACTCTTCAAATACGAAACTTTTTTTTAAATATTTTCAGAAAAAAAAAACAATTGCGCCAATCTACCATTTTGTTGCAAAACTCAACCGCCTAGTAATGGTCACGGTGAAAGTGACAAATAAACACGAAAAGAACCTGAAAAATAAACCCGGGACAAAGAATATCATCGAACTGTTGAAATATTTATTTTGCCCTACATTTCTACTTTAAAGATAAATTGCAAGTTTGAAATAGAAAAGGAAACGTTACTACAGGTCTCATCGTATTTTAATTAACTATGTTATGCTAGTTTGATTCATAATTTAAATGCAATGAAACGATAAAAAGTTCGCCTTTTATTTTAACAGCCTATTTCGTTGGTTGAGTGACTACGCCGTAAAACCGCGAGGATAAGGTACGTTTCCCGACGGGGGCTGGCATTTGTGTGATTAACATTTAGATGTCTGCATTTCCGTGTCTGTAGGTTTATTAGATATATTCTGGTATAATCCAGGCGAGTTGTTGCGAAACTCTACCACTTTATAGAACGTCACAGTACTAGTGACGGTAAGCCTATGCTCACCTTTCACGAGCTGCCTGGGGGGAGGGCAGATGATCTATTCTGCAAAGGAGCCCGATGTAACACGGGGAAACACAAACAAAAAACAGCACTAATAATATGTATAATTATGTACCACAAAAAATTCCAAGTTCTGCTTCTTTGGATGCTGGTTAAAACCTACTAGTGTATTCTTGGGGCTGCAGTTTCAAAATATTTGGATTATCAAATTAACAATATCAAATAGTTGGGCCACCTTTTCAATTTGCGTATGAAAGGTAGAGACGAGACGTAACCTCGGGCGAATGGAAATTAACCCGTGAGATCACACAGGACCTCAAATATACCCTTCCCTCTCACTCATCTAAAATTTAATATAATGAGACAAGGATAGGTACAATAAAATTCCCAACGAGGGGAAAATGGAAGGATTTGAGAGTAATTGGAAAATACCTTCGCATTGAGTGGCGCGACTGAGGTTTTGTAACAGAATAAAAAATTCCAGAGGCGACAGATGACCTGTGAAATTACTTCATTAACCTGATAACATTGGAAGTCATAAAATGTTGATGTTTTTTTAAATAGTTTTTCAGATAGAAAACAGTTTCCTTTTTTTTTGATTGATTGACAGAGATGGCTTTGAGCGACAAACCCACTTTAGTAAAATTTTTGTCATACGTTTCTTTAATGTTTTTATTAAATGTTGTACAATAAAGAATAAATAATTATACAGCATTCTATAATCACGCGAGGATCGCGATGTCTAGTGTTAACTCTTCCGCTGAAATCAGTTTTGAAATAGAAATAAAAGCTTTAAAATGAGAGGCAGTCAAATTTAGACTTATTTATGTAACAAATCTACCAAAAAGTTCCATCACAATCGGTCTCACTGATTATAAGATTAGGCGAAACAAGAAGACTGAGGCAGATGAAATCTTAATTGTTTTGAATATTGCATAAACTTTTATCTGTAGACGTTTTTTACAAACTTCTTTTAATATATCTGCTGTCATTTTTCACCAAATTTAACGCGAATTTTATAGAGCAAGTATGTTCGTTATATAAATTTAATGAGCTAGTTCAAAAATTAAATAGTATAGAGTACATGTACTTGTGCCTAAGATAGCCCAGTTGAAACCATGAAACCATTTGGTAGCAATTTAAACTCTTTCAAACTTTAAAGAATACCAAATATTGAAAACGGGCCATCTTATGAACTGTGCAATTTTAAGAATTGGGCCATCTTAGGCGCAAGTACCTGACTCTAAATTTTACATCCTTGGCTCTAGATAAAATAGCAATTGTAGTTAATTACTAGGATGCAGGTTAAACATTGCAAAAGTATTCTTAAATAATAGTAAAATAGAATACTTGATAGTTTATATTTTTTGTGGACATCATGTTGGGTCCAATTTCCGGCTGCATTATTAAGCACATAATATTTTTTTTGATCATATAAGAAGAATATATAACAAATTAAAATAACGACGTAAAAAAACCGACTTCAAAACTAAAAAGTACAAAATAATGAATACTTTACTTTTAAGTTTTGAAGTCGGTTTTAACGTAGTTATTTTTATTTATTACTTTTTAGTTTATTACTCATATGATTTAATCAAATATAAATAGACATAGGGATAGGTGAAAGTAGATAAAAAAATGCTCATAAAATAAAATTAATGGACCTATCTTAATTAAATGTTTATGGTACCAATTAGAAACTGTTTCGCTTCAAACATAAAAACAATTACATTAATCGGTTCAAAAACCTCGGCGAAATCGATACATACATAAAAACGGCCGAATTGCTTCCTACTTTTTGCTCGAAGTCGGATAAAAATAGACTGTATTTGCTTATTTCGTATTATTAACTATATAAGTATTTCTGTACATTTAGGTTCTTTAATTAAAGAGTGAATAGGCTTATAATACGTAACCGTAAGTATGCGAAGGTATACTTCAATCTTTGACCCGCCTTTACCTCCATCAGGTGAGTTACGAACCATTATACTAACTTAATAATAAGAAACCACGACCTTTATTTTCCTTTCTGTAAAAATCATTGTTCTTATCAATAAGAAAACTTTTTTCATTTAGGTTGTTTGTTACCTATTGTCCCTATTATTCCAAACATATATGGAGCTAAGTAATTTCCAGAATCCAGAAAGCCGCGATTACTAGCTATTTATGAATTTCAAATTACAATTACCTACGTATCAATGATACTCGTAAATTTTAATAACTAAATCGTATCTGCGTTGCATATTCTCTGCCTTTCTTCACAAAATCGTCGCGTATAAAGTATACTAGCGGACTGCCGCCTTTGTATAGATTTAATCAGATTCTGTTTTCACAGTTTAACGGGTAGATCGGAATTTATATTGCAATCAATCTATTTACTAAGTAATAGAGTACTAGGATAGGCGCTGGGATAATTGTTAGTAATTTTAAGTTTTATTTAAGTTATCTAAGAAAAATCGGCAATTTTTGACTTACAAGTTTTTTTATAGTAAAAATACTGTAACATATTGTAAGATCGACTTTCCGAGGCCAATGCTGCTGAAATTTAAGCGGCCGGATTTTAAATCGACAAAGACGAACCCCAAGATTATGGCGCTGTGACTAAGATATCATGTTATCTGAAAAAGACACAATATTTTGTAATTATTATAAAACTATAAGTAGGTATGTTAAAATAAACTTGCTTTGTTTTATTTTATTACTAGATTAGTTAGTTGTATAAGTTTAGTTTAATTGATTGATGTAGATTTTTATTTATGTTATAGGAAGGCAAACAAGATGGTAAGAAATTAACGCCGCCTAGAGACACCAAAGATGGTAATGGTGCGTTGCCAACCTGAGGTCAGCATGTTAGGCCTCGAGCAAAAGTAAGTTTACCGGCTGCCTTACCCTCCGAACCGGAACACGTAATGACGTTATGGCGGCAGGAATATGTAAGGCGGTGGTACCGATCCGGGCGAGTCATTGCGAAACTCTACCATCTAGTCAGATGTCACGGTGTTAGTGATGATAAGCCTATGCTCGCCTTTTACGAGCTGCCTGGCAAGAAAGGCAGATGGTCTGTTCTGCAAAGGAGCCCGGATCAACACGTGGACATGGTCGTTGTTTAAAAAAAAACGTTTTTAGCAACATCGTCATTTTTAAAAAGGCTTCTTAGAAATTTAAACATTGTAGTACTAATAATAGCGATTGTCCTGGTTGTGCAAAAGAGTGAATAAATAAATGTTGATTGTATGTTGAGTAATAGTCCACGCCATATTTATTAAATAATAGTTTAGATATCCTCAGAAAACTTTCAAGTGTCGTAATCCAACCCTGCAGAGATGGCACTTTTACATGTCGAGGTTTTCCTGACTGTACATAAAGTTTACTACTTTTATCAATAAACTAGCTGTCCCGGCGAACTTCGTTTCACCCGTTCAGTATGGGAAATAATAAAGTATTATTTTTCCCATTTACCCTGCATTATTCCCGGTTTCTCTCTTTATAAAAAACCTTCTCCTGATGATAAATAACATAACAATAAAAGAATTAGCCAAATCGGTCCAGTCGTTCGGAAGTTATGCGCTTACCAACACATTCAGCGATTCATTTTTATATTATAGATAGAATTTCTTTTAACTTTCTGATGGCATTGATCCAAAACAGGTGATGTGAAGAGTTATCTTTAACGGCTTTTCTTAGTTTTCCTCTTTTCGCGCCACCAGGATAACCGTTCACACTATCGAACAATGAATCAAAAAATTCAACAACTTCGGCTGTTGTGGCCATTGTGCTTTCACCTTCGTCACAGCGTAAAGTATCTAAAAATAACAAATGTACACATAAGCATAATATTCTGGGATTTTTATAGTGTTACACAGGAAACAGGAACTCTCCTGATGGTAAACTTTTCCTTGTTATAGTCCAAAATTCTGTGTAGAAAAAACCATTTGCCTTTTTGCCAAGCAGCTCGTAAGAAGTGAGTGAATGTTAAATGGGTCATTACCAACAAGACCACTGAATGAGGTGGCACGAATAGGCGAGGCCTTATCAATGCCAGTTGATGCATAGCACTCAACCACCAGTGATTTTGTTGGTAATTAACTATTCAACCTGTGTTCACCTCATATGAGCTGCCTGGCAGAGAAGCAATCGGTCTATTCTACTCAGTGAAGCCTAGGATGTTAGCATTGCTAAAATTGGGTTTATTGCCCGATAGGGTCATGAGTAAAGATTTTCTTAAAAATTATTGACCTTAAGGACCAACACGTATGTGTTAATTTCACCTGGTCTTTCAGTTATCGAACACTTACAAGTCTTTATTACTATCTGGTATCTTGTTCGTCTCCTTATTTGCCACCCAAAAGTATTATGAAATACCACTTTTTAATGTTTATACCGCCATGATAGTAATCAGTTTTTAGATTGGTTTCAAACAGTATTTAGTCTTATGTAAAGGGAATGAGCCCCTCTCTGTTCCAATTTTGAACTGAAGTTAAATTTAACTAGTGTGCTTCTTACCCTTTACCAGCTTAGTTAATAATTGCGTTTCTTAATGCTCTATCTCACTGACCATCCATAAACTTCATCCTCCAATAAATTGGCTTGTTTTCCTAAGACTCGTTTAATTGAAATCTTGACCGTGATATTAAGTTTTATTGGTGGTCTTGGACGTAAGGAGAGTTTAATCCAAATTGATGAGAGTGGAAGCGGCTTCTGGGATTGCCGGCTGGTTGTTAGAGAAAATTGCTCAAAACTATATAAAACATGATACAAGCAACGCGTTGCTTACAGGCAACGCGAGCTATTTTACAGTAAGAAATTTTAGTTTTATCGCCTTTCTTATGCTCAGGAAATTTTTTTTACAATTTTCGAAAAGGTAAAAATGTACCTCATGCAGACAAATTAAAACTTGAAGAGTATCACGATCTAGAAACGAAGGTTGTGAATTTAATTTTAATGTTTAAGGTAAAAAAATGTAAAATTTTATCTTGCCTTGTTTTATAGGTAGTTATAGTAAAGATATTGTAAGTTCTATAATTTCATGTTATCTTTATTATCTATCATTATCATCATCATCATCCTAAGATTACCTCTGTTCTTCAAATTTGAACGTTGAATCATACTCAACCTCCCTTTTCTACTATTCTTTTCTCTTCGTTCTGTCCTTGGCATTCGTGATGATGAGTCTTTTGGCACACAAATCCTTTTCAAAGATAAGAAGCCAGCATTTCTTGGGTCGAGTTGACCTCTTTTATTTAGAACTGGTGGTTTTATGGCGTTTGTTAATAGTTCCGTACCGTAATAGTTTATGTGATTTTCCGGGAGTTTATTTACTATAATGTAACTAAAACGAGAATTATGTGAGGTTAACACTTCTGTGATTTAGTCATTCCCTCGGATAGAAGTCGAACTGTGTTTTTAAAATTTTCTTACAAAACAATGTCAAGCAGTATCGATAAGAGTCAAGCATCTTCGGCTAATAGTTATTGCCCTGGTTGTACATACAACTTCAGAAATACGAGCGTAAAGATACTGATTTTATTTTTTACAAAGATTTAAAAAAAGCATAACAATCACATCCTTGGAAATAATTGTGTAATTGCGAAACTTGTCAGTTGTATAATTCCTTTATCCCTATCACTGAACTTACAAGATCCAAGTTCAAATCTCAAAGATAGCCGTGCAGCCGACATAAGTGCCCTCAAAGCCTTTGTACCAGCACTGAGAGCCCTTGTTAGTTAAATGTTTTATACAATTTCAGGACAGTTGGGATAAAGTACATTAGAGAGTAAGAAACCTGGAAGCACGGAAATGTCTCCGCCAAGACGAGCAGCAAAGCATGAAGGCACTAACTGTCACTAAAATTAAAATTAAAGTGATAGAATTAAATTTTTTTGAACCTTAGATAGAAAAAAAATTATCCCACCACGCCGTAAATTAGAGTATGGGTGTTTCTACAAATCCAAAAAATTCAAGAGATACTTATTGAAATCCAAGCAAGCTGAAATTTTGTTTACAAACTGTTTTTAGTTAATATAAAAGTTCTTTAATTTAATTTAAATTTAACTCTCATTCCCCCATGTCACTTTTTGGAAAGACTTTTAAAGAGACAACCACTAAAACTTATACACCATAGATGTATGTACGTATCAATTGGCTTCTCACTTACTCTTCTTACCCTTCAAACTCCTTTCTTTCCCTCCGTTGCAAACTTATACTTCAAACAAGTATGACGACTATGGTAAGCACTGACCCTGTGGCGACAGGATTAAGTAAGGTGGTGGTGCCAACTACAGCGACCTGCTGCATAGCGTTCCACTACCTCATATAGACAACATGTCACGAAGTAGCAAAAAATTATAATATAAATAATAAATATTTCTTCATCAAAAAATATTTTTTTATGTTTTTATGGGCTATTGCCAGAAGTAAACTTGAATAGTACTATTTAAAACTTATCAAATAAGTCCAAATACGAGGGCATAATGTTGGGAATTTTAGGAGTTCTATGACCACCTTCTATTTAATCAAGGATCTAATCTCATAATAATTTTCCTATTTCACAAGCATGCAATATTTTAGTTCAATTAGCAACTATAAGGTGGAGCAAATCCAACTTACAAGATTCTCTTACAAGACTCATACAAACATACAAACATTGCAAGTCAAATAAAAGCTTAATGAATACGGTAATGCCAATCCCAAGCAATGGCGTAAACAAAAGAAATGAGAATGAGTTGCTTTTTGAACAGATTTAGACCAAACGGATAAAGTAGGAAAAGTTACCTTGGCGCACTGAAGTTGGTAAGGGTGCGTTGCCTAACTGAATCTGTTAGGCTGTTGAGGTTAAGCTGACAAGTAAATTGCAAGACTAAGTTTACGGGCATAATTAAAAGCTGTAATGGTAAGTATGACTAAAATCAAACGTATTAAAGTGAGCTGCAAAAGCATTAATGTGAAACATTAATGCTTTCACACACGGAGACATGAAGATACAAAACTGTATACTAAGCTGTAAGAAAAATAAGAATTAATATGGTAGGCTTAATAAAGGACGAGGACAAAAATAATTTACTTGTCCCGGACGTGACCTCGTGTTAAACCTAATTATAACATATCACCGCACATATGAGCTGCCATCTTGGGAGTTTGGACGTGATGGGAGAGATATGTTTTGTTAGATATAGCTGGATTACACAATATGTTTAGCTAGAAACTATTGAACCTCATTAGTTACATTTGAGGTATAGAGTATGTAACTAGACTGTACTAATTCTGATAATTACAGTCGAGGAATCAGATGTTTGGGTTTCACGACTCATGTATTTTGGCACCACCTTTTTTTTTGTAGATTTGAGAGAGAGAAACCACCGCTTTGTATTTTTCTGTAGATATGAGTTTCATGACTCATCTAAGTTTGGGACTACTGTTTTATAATTTTCTGTAGATTTTGTTTTCATAACTCACCTAGTTTGGCACCAATGCTTTGTATTTTTCTGTAGAAGTAATGCCCAAGTTCCTTTAGCAAATTTTGATGAGTGAAGCGTCATATTATTAAGCGTACTTCCAGCAGCTGTTCCTGCATATACGACGACCTTTGATATCAAGTTCCACAACATGGCCTCGCCTCAAATCACCAACTCTTACCTAGTACATCATCATGATGATTTTTATGCAATACTTGGGACCTTCAGCTTTACTTACGAAGGCGTTTTCGCATCAATATAAAAAGAGCTTACTCACTTTCTAAAATCAGCAATCTAATTGTTTGATCTATAACTTCTGTTACGAAAGGCATCGGTGAACATTAGCAACTAGTTAAAATAATAGCAATGAAGTTATTTTATGATATATTTTCGACAACTTCTAAGCATATCACTTAAGTTTATATGTATTGTTCAACATATCATTGTTAATTTAAATTAAGGAAACTTGTTGTAGACAGAACCAATGCTATAGCATTCGAAAACATGTGTTATGCCTGGATTGAAAGAGCTCATTTTAGGAACAAGACATTCTTCAATGCAGCGATAAAGCAGCTGCAAAGTAACTTGTTAATTTTATCATGTCTTTCAAACATGTAATTATAAAATCATCAAGCCCGATAACAAGACTATAAAAGGTATTATTTTAATTGCATGGAAATAAAATTCGAAGTGCCAATAACTTGTTGATATTATTCCTACTAATGCTAAAGCTAATCAAAACACCATACCAGTCATTACTCAAACCATAAAACACAAATCGCATTAGGGAAAGGGTTGGACGACATCACGCGCAGTAAAGAATTATGTGTGCAGGTACAGTGCTGGTGTAAGCGATAAGTAATATGTGTTAGAACACATCTACTGTATTTTACAGTTCAACTAATATGGCTTAAAAATTCAATAATTAAAAATTGAGTCATTATTTAAAAATAAACAGAAATAAATGACATTAGAAAACACCTTTGATGATATTATGCACAGAACACGAATACTTTGAGCTCTAGTGCCAGTATCAGGGGTTGTTTTATATTTGTTGATAGAATTTTGTGAATTTTTTGACGTAGCAATTAAAGAAAAATAATTAATCCGCATTTCAAAAGAACATTATCATCCACCTACTAACAACTATTCCAAGTTTTCGTTGTTTCTCTCCCTCTTTTGTTATTCTAGGTTATAAAGTTAGCAAATTATATTAAGGGGAAAGGTCGAATGAAAGTGAAAGTTACCAATGAAAAAGCTTAAAAGTCAAATAAACGCACGAAATACGCCTTCATATGGCTAAAACAGTTAACAATCTTTAGGTGAATGTACACCCGTAAAAGTATGAACACAAGGGCTAGGCCAGTAAGTCGTAAAATGGTATTTGAAAAAACGCTTACACTTCCACCTCATCTCAACGTAGTTCCACTCGTAAACAGTTTATGATGTGACATATTTTATTAATATGACGCTTCACTCATCAAAATTTGCTAAAGGAACTTGGGACGAAAAGTGTCTTTACAAATGTCTTACGACGCATCTTATATTAATATGTCAATGATAAGGTATTGCACACACCCCAGTTTTCACAGAAACCGAACTGGACCGATAACTGGACGGGGCTTTTCTTTTTCTAAAAAAAATACGTTTTAGCACCTGGCCATTCATTAGGAAAATACTTGATTCGGTTCCTTTCGATAGCAAACATATATTTTGCTTTGGACATTTGCTGTCATAATGGCGGTCGTGATAATGCAATCAGGACAATTTCAATACTCACTGCTTGCCCCGTAAGGAATTTGGCACGGTTTGATTTTGACTAATATTATAAATGCGAAAGTAACTCTGTGTGTCTGTCTGTCTGTTACGCTTTCTCGCCTAAGCCAGTGAACCGATTTTGATGAGATTTGGTACAGAGATAGAATAGACCCTGAGGAACAATATAGGCTACTTTTTATTGCAAAAAAATAGGGGAAAATGGATAAAAAGAGGGGATGACTGTTCATATGGAAATTTGTCATTTTTAAAGCTGTAACAGTGAAACTTTGTATTTAGAAACTTTATGGTAAACGAAAGAGCATAGCCTACTTTTTATCGCAAAAAATGGGGGAGAATGGGTAAAAAAAGGTGATGAATATTCGTATGGAAAATCGTCATTTTTGAAGATGAAACATAGATAACAGTGAAACTTTGTATTCAGACACTATATTAGGAATGAAAGAACATAGGCTACTTTTTATAGCGTATGGGAAATCGTCATTTTTGAAAATATAACAGTGAAACTTTGTATTTAAGAAACTTAATGAGGAACGAAAGGACATAGGCTAATTTTTATAGCGATAATTTAATTAAAAGTATACTTATTAACCTTATTATAAAAGAATATAAACATGGAAACGTGCAAAATCACGTCACCGCTAAATGTGTTTAGTATAGACAAATTAATTTTCCAGATTTTTCTCTTAATAAAATGAACCGAAACTCGTCTTTTATGACTAAGTTGGTATGAAAGCAGTTCGTCTATATTTTTTGTAAGAGCTCGGAACCAAAATATTAAAAATCTGAAAAGTTTGTTTGTTTGTTTGCTTGAACTTTCATTGTTAAAAAATCCATTTATTGAAGAAGGCTATAGGCTATTATACATCATCACGCTAAGATCAATAGGAGTGGAGCACCAATGATAAATGTTTTAAAATCGGCTGATTTTTTCTTATTGAGAGCGTGCGCTGCGTTAACGGTGAAAGTTTCGTAAAAATCATGTATGAAAGAATTGTTCCCCTTTAAAAGTTCTAAAAAAAAGTCTGCAACAGCACATTTCTATCTTTTAAGGTTAGCTCGCTATAACCTTTTTTATGCTAACCAAATTTGTTTCAAAATGATGCATGATTTGCGAAGGTTATTTTATAAACACGATGTTAATCCTTATCCAAAAAATACGTCATTCATCACAAGTAATTAATTTAAAACAAAATTGTATTTCACGTTTCGCAGCGACTCGCCCGGATTAGTACCACCGCCTCGCCTATTCCAGCCACCATAACGTGCAATGCTTGCTGTTGACGTGTTCCGTTTCGGAGGGTAAGGTAGCCAGTAAACTTACTTTTGTTCGAGGCCTAGCATCCAGGCTTCAAGTTGGCAACACACCAAGGTGTCTGTAGGCGGCGTGAATTTCTTATCTTCAGAAAATCCGTCTGCTTGTTTGCCTTCCATTATAATAAAAAAATAATATTTCATTGTAGTCTTGTTTCAACTTTATTAGGTAGAACATATCCAATAAAATTTTAACGCTTCCACACAGCTGAGCCAGATATGAAACTTGTCTCAAGAATCTAACCTATAAATGTATACATTCATATACAATCCCCTAATGTTTGCAACCCTCAGTACTTTCAAAGTAACGGAGAAGATACATGAAATGGTTCAAGTGGCAGTGATAAGTGAAAGTTCCAATCTCAGATTTAAATTCAATCTTAAAACTAAAGCACGCTTTGAAATTCGAGCCACACTCATTCCGTCTACCAAATCGTACTCCGGCGACATTTAATCGTCCCAAATGTGTAGACAACAGCTTCTGAGGAGCTTTCTATGACCACATAATGCACTTAGCACGGTATATGTGGTAATGTGAGTTGGGACTTTAAAGGGATGTTGCGGTTGATATAGAAAAGTTAGTCAAGTTGTTACTTAACTAAATTCGAATGTTTGTGTGTCCCTGAGGAGGTTTTATTTTAGTCTATGATCAACTTTCAAAGGTTGTCCGAAACATTAGGTAACGCGATGTGCAACTACGTCTTTTGTCACATTTACTTTCAAGAGCTATTATAGTCCTATAAGTTAGCAACTTTAGGAGAATTCGAGTAGCAAATCCTAATTAAAAACGTTAATTACAATATAAAACTCAAGGCATTGTTCATATTGCAAAGCGAATTATATAAAAAATATCTCCAAGTATCCCCGCAGCGGTAGGCCTATACTATACCGCAGACACTAGTCCCACAATGTGATGTGGCAAACCTATCGCCAACCGCGCACATATCCCGGTCAACTTTGTTATTATTATAAAATTGATAAAACACATTTTCTTTTTGTTGCCCGACCCGGGATCGAACCATCATGAATTCAAGTCGAACAACCGGACCGCTGGACCAAGGAGGTGATAATTAGAGGTTAACAAAATTATATAGGTAACTTATTGAAGGTAAATTAAATCAACGATTGATATTTTGTTTTTGAATAGATTGATTGAGAAGCATTGATTGAAAAAATAAAGCGAAGCTTTGTGTCGAAGACCAAGATTCAACTTGTGTTCCAGCA
>NJDC01001628.1:106792-123102 GCA_002245475.1 Calephelis virginiensis | reverse complement strand
CACATTTTCTTTTTGTTGCCCGACCCGGAGATCGAACCATCATGAATTCAAGTCGAACAATCGGACCGCTGGACCAAGGAGGTGATAATTAGAGGTTAACAAAATTATATAGGTAACTTATTGAAGGTAAATTAAATCAACAATTGATTGACTTTTTGTTTTTAAGTAGATTGAAGAGCATTGATTGAAAAATAAACCGAAGCTTTGTGTCGAAGACCAACATACAACTTGTGTTCCAGCATCAGCAAAGATATTTTTAAAGTGAAAAATTCTTTAGCGGCGTTGCGCACTTTTTTTGGAATGAGTATAAACTTCTGATTTCGCGTTAGATCTTCAGAACGTAAGACGGCACACTGCGCATGCGCGAATAAGATGTCGCGAGATCTAAAAGAAAAAGTAGATTCATAGCTGTTTTTGTATTGCTTAGATATTCTCGAAGAGTAATAGGATGCGCAATGGATGATACGCCACAATATACCTACTATTACATTCTCACATATAGCAAATATGTATAATATCAACAGACATTGCGCTAATTGTTCCATCTTGAAAATAAGCTTTATGTGTAGACGAGCGATGTTCGTTGTACAGATAATATGACAAAGCTGCTCGATGTCGCGTGGTCTTTAGCGAGTTTTTGTCAAGCCAAACGCAGGTTATTGAAATGAAAATAATATTTATATAAATAAAAGAAAGTCGGGTTTGTTACAACGCTTATATCTGCTGGACCAATTTTTATGGTTTTTGATTTGTTGGATTTGTATTCATCATCAGCTAAATGTTTTACTAATGTTTATATGAGTGTTAATGAAGAATGACATGTTTATTAATCTTTTTTTAAAGCGTAATGTGTGCCGTAGTTTCCAATGTTGTCCATCGCTATTTACTTTGCGTTAATTTAAGACAATAAATTAACTTTTATGATTACCGTTAGTTTCTACTAATTTTCTACAAAACATAGTTCTAATATTTTTTTCATTTACATATTTTTTATTAAGATGAGCCTCACATTTCTCAATTTAAACAACTCTCAAAAATAAATACTTTCCTTTAACTTTCCTTTAACTCCTAGGCTATAAAATAATTTACTGACTTTGTCGTACATACTACAACATGTAAGTATCGCTTTCGGTTCGTTCAAAACCACGCAATCACCAATACAGTGGGTATTGAATTTCGGAGATAGCTCGTGCTTACAGCCCCGTTTTTAGAGATAGTTTATAAATATTTGCCTTTATATTGTTACTTCGAATTTACTTTTTTTAGTTACTTCTTGTGAAAATAGATTTTTTTATGCCATGAACCGCGAGGCGAGTGCAACGGGCGACGCGAGGGATGGGTATGGCCCCTTTTATTTCAATTGAGTGTCGATTTAAATAGAAGTACAAGAAAGAGAAGGCGGAGTAGTGATAATCACAAACAAGTGACAGTGATAAAGCAGATCAGGCTCTTCTGATGATAAGAAAAAACCGTCGTCTGTAGACACAATAGATGTTGTCGGTGCGTCGCTGTCTTATAGTTGGATTGTTATGTTAATTCTTGTGCTAAAATATAATATAATTTTTAAATATATTTTGCTACCCTTCAAAAGCAACGGCAGATCGCAAAAATATTTCTTTTTTACAAGTAAAGTCAAACAGAAAAGGTGTATGTATATAAGATAAAAAAGCCTTCAATTGAAAATTGAAATGTAGAAAAGACTACCAATGCTCTAACACACCGCCTACACATCGATTCTATAGATTCGAGAAAAATGGTACACTGAAATGCACAATCTATTAAAACATTGGTAAATTAATGAAATTTGTTTTGTTTTCTTATTTATAGTTTTTTTTACTTTTGCAAGTATCTACAAGAAAGCTGTTACTGAAATTCGACTATATTTTTCCTTTTAAATTTCTACTTCAATATTAATTTAACTGCTGTTAATTTTAAACTACACAAAACCAAATTCGATTGCAGTACGAAAGTCATTTATTACTTACATCAAAAACGAGAATTTTCCTCGATTTCCCTGGTAATCTACTACCAAAACAAGAGCGCTCTTTCGAATACAGAAAGGATTTTTAAAATCGGGTCAGAAATGACGGAGAAATCGATTAATATAGATCAAATAATGTAGGAGTAGAACAAATATCATCCTGCTATTTTAAAAGTCTGTTAAAGATGGTACATATTTGTTATTTTATATACGTGATTTTAATTTTTCTAATGTATTGTATGTCTAAAATTTCTGTTTTCACGACATTGCATTTAGACCGGCATCAACAGCTTACGTTGCTACAGAAATGGCTTTGATTGAAATTTATAATATACTAGCCCAAACCCGGGAACTTTGTATCGCTTAAAATTACTATCAGTTTAGATATGGGAAAAATGAATGTATTATTTTTTGTACTACCTCTGCAATTTTCCCAGTTTTTCACTTTTCGAATGAATCCTTCTTCTAACTTTTACCAACACAACAAAAAAGGATTAGTAAAATTGGGCCAGACGTTCAGGCGTGTTAGGATGCCCACGCAAAATGAGGATTCATTTTGTGCACCTATATGTATAAGATAAATTCATTACGTTCAGTTTGTAAAAAAAAATTTTCTTCGAGAAAAGTGTCGGATTATGTCACTAACACGGTGACAAGGTCACGAACTTTGACTTGGTAGTAGAGTCTGACGATGACGTGATCGGATTGGTACCACTGTCACATTTTTTCCAGTTGTCGAAAAGAAAGTGTTTGTTACTGTCATGTTCCGGTTGGAAAGGTATGCCAGCCATACCAACTATTCTAATAAACTCATAAAGATACAAGACTTCAAAAAAATACCAATGACTAATAAACTCATTGTTTTGCTTTTTTGACGCACATTTTTTTATGATAAGGAAATTTATTTTATTAAAGTTTATTATTTTTTTATGAAAAGTTTTGTTCAATATCTAAAATTACAACATACAAATATAACAGTCGCTGTTGTAATAATTTATAGAAAGCAACTATTCTTACTTTTTTATTTATGTAGCTAATAATCGGAGAGAAGAATATAAGGCTTCTGTGAGTGATAGTACACGAAAAAGTTAATGTATATAAAAGGAATGCGATTGGGGTCACATGTGTCGTGTCTCACGTAGAACTTTCCAAGTTTTCCCGCCACGTAACCGGGAATGGTTTTCGGGGATACGATTCTACAAAATAATCCAATGCAACTTTAAAGTGCTTCCATTTGGAGATCAACCACTTGCCTGGAGGCTGGATCTTAATGCTTTTGTATTTTTTGAACTGGGACAAATCCCACTGCCAATGTGCTTCGTAGGAATTGCTTGCTAAGCTGATTGACGAGATTTTTATGGGACAAAACACAGGTCACACACACGATTCTTATATATGGATCCAACCGTTGACTAATGACATCACAGGTTTTATACATATATGCGTCGCTGGTGCCGAAATGTAAGGCATGACGTGGTTTTCTGCCAATTGAACTACCCTCAGTTCAGGAACATTATGCTAGTTATTATTATTGTCATCTCATAATTTTTGCAAAAGTGGGTAAGATAATGTATCCTTACTTGGGCTAAATGCTGCTTAGCAACATTCTACCAGTATTATTGGTAATGACCCATTTAACTAATGCCCATATCATCGTCTCGTATAAGCTGCTTGACGGGGTGGTCTAAAATAAAGCTAATAAATGTATTAATTTTAAATGAATAGCTATTCTATTACTATGAGTGTAACCTATACATAAATAATACCTTTTGCTATAAACATAAATACCAATATTTTACCAAATCGTTGATATAATCTCCGTATCAAAGAAAACCCTAAGCCCATACTGTTTATTGCATCAAAATAATAGACCCACTTAAGGAGAGCAGAACATTCGTCGCGGGAAGTGGCAACTCTTGTACTGCATACTGCTAATGAAAAAAACAGAAAACGTAATATTCATTCTATATTAATATTTCCCCATAAGTTTATAAGTTTGCGTATAATTTGGTTGCTATACATGTTAGTCATATTAACTTTTGATAAACATTGTAATAAGTGCTGAATAACGTACCTTCATATGGTAATGGAACTGTTAAAATCATTTGAGTACTTTCAGTATACATCAGCTACAAATCCTATGTCATATATAAAGATGAAACGAATAGACTGGACTATAAAGGCGAAGAAAACAAAACATTTTAAAGCATAGAAATGTCTTCGTCCTACGAAAGTTGCATATAGACAACAAAGGAAAAAACCGAGGCTTAACAAAGCTTCCTCCTAAATTAGTTTGTTGATTACTTGTTATACACATTGGAACCCTATAGTGGCGCACGACGAGCACTAACGTTACGGTAGAAGGAAAACTCAAGACAGAAGTACTGAATCTGCACGATTTGTTAGACTATAATATCATTTAGTATGACAACATTAAAAAAAATTAGAATGTTAAGATAGCAATCTGAGGCACTCCTATGTCTCGGTCAGGCTTTTGATTTATTTACAAAGTTGTGGATTTAGAGTTTGCCGAGTTAGAGCATTTAGAGTGAGAAGATTGGTTCTACATGACATCCGATAACTTATCTGGCATCATTTTACGTGAAAATGTTGTTGATAGGATCTAAATTACCACATTATTCAAGTACTGGGTGATGGGGTCTTCATATCCCTTCACCTAAGAACTTAATTACATACGCCATTGTCGTGCTTTCTTTCTTTATCAGTTTCAGTTTGTTAAACAAACAAAGTCACAGGACTCGACTAAAATGCAAACATTTGAAACCCCTATTTTAAACCCCTTAGGCTATCGAGAGGCAGAAATAGATGGTGCAGGAAACAAAATCGATATACGCAAATCAGTGATAACAAGGGCTCAGTGAACTTTTATCGTTTATACCCTCCTCTTATCGCCCCCGATCTACAAATCCAATTTCCTAAAATAGGGATCGATCCGACAAATCATCTGGCCGGCTCCATTATCCTTTAAGTTCCGTTCACTTCTCAATATTTCAATTCTTGGATAGTTTTAGATGGTAGCAACTTGGCTTGGTTTTTTAAGGAATGAATTTGATTACAAATAAAAAAGACGTGACTGTCCGATTTCGTCATTTTGCTGAATGCAAGATACAGGGAACGGAAAGTAAAAATCCAAAAAAAGACGGGGTGCACTCCGGGAGTGCCGGCAGAAGTGAAAACTTGAATATTAACATTGTGCATTTTTGATATTTTGGAATGGTTAGGGAAAAATTTTGCACGAATTGCTTTAATTATCAGTATGAAAGTAGTATCATTTATGTGGCATAATACAATAGTCTTGTGCTTAATCGGACATTTTTGGATTCGCACTGCAATCTTACAATCCATAAAATGTACTAGTACACCTTATAAGTACTATTAGTACCTACCTATTAGTATTCTTGGCTAAGCCATGAAACTTCAGTACGTTACCTACCTACTAGTACGGCCACTTCATAATGTACCTCGGCCAGTTAAAATAGTATGTAACTTATGAGAAATATGATGAAATATTTAATTTTTCAAACTTATACATAATTCAATTCAATATAATATATATGTTTCTATCAATTTTCCTTCTACTATTATTTCCTTTGTTAAACTTACAACTTTTTCGAAAATAGCTAAACTTCTTCACTATGTTGTACTGTAATTTCTATTAACTGAGAAACTATGATATATCTAGATGTCGCAAACAAATTAAAAGATGTTATACTAAACCAATATTTATTTTATCTACCACAAACTGCAAAGCATTCAAAGCAAGAAACAGTTTACACTTTAAAGTACATTATTTAATACTGCAGAACAACGCGAGAGTTCAAATCACATTAGTTTATGCGATTGTTTTACACTCACTCGAACTGGTATTATCCAGTGCGAATCCTATACTGTTCGGAAATATGTAAGCAATACAAAAACAGCAATGAATCTATGCTTTATTTTAGATCTCGCGCAAGCGATCTGCGCCGCCGTCTAGTTCGTGCATGCGCAGTGCGCCGTCTTACGTTCTGATGATCTGACGCGAAGTTTGAAGTTTTTACCCATTCCAAAAAAAGTGCGCAAAGCCGCTAAAGAAGTTTTCACTCAGGGTATTTAAATACTCTTGTGTCGAAAATCAGCTCAATTATTCACGTGTTAGTTAGTTAGTGGTGCTAACTCGATCATATCACAACACATTGTTCAACAAAAAAACATACAACACAAACTTTACAAGACATGATGATTGTCTGACTCATAAGTAAAGGTATACGTGTGTGTCAGACCAAATTAATGGTGAAGTATAAATAAGAAAAGCTTAACTATTGTGCGTAGACAGATATTCAAAGCTATAAAATCATCTTGCTTTATCAGTAATAGCAAAATTTTCGTATCCTAATTAATTTTATAGTTCAACCTTTTTCTGGGAACTAAAATCGCATCTCCAAAAGGATTTAAAGGAGGCAAAAATAGATATCCCCCTGGTTCTTGGCGAGTCTTTAGAGAACATAAAAATAATAGCAAGCGGTTAGTGTTCCGGTCACGTCGGGCAGTAATTTTAAGAAGACCGGAAGATTTGGGCGTGAATAAGTACAATAAAATAAAATTACTTCTAGATTGAAAATGCTTTGAGCTGTATTATTAGATCTAGTTAAAAGATTTTCTACACTTTATGCTATGCCCGATTTTGCCCTTGAAACGTTTTAATATACAAAATTTTCCGATTGTGATAAAACGTATATTAAACACACAATTACGAAAATATTATTTTTTAATTTATAATTATTTTAAAAAATGTCCCTGACTTGAAATAGGGAATGTTCCATTAGTTTACCTTGTAGAAAGAATGTCAGATGTACGAAACAGACATAGTACCTATATTTGATGCGAATGTGGATGGACGAAGGTATCCAAGAAGACCTAGATACATTGTCGATTACATTTCAGAACCAAATCGCTCTCGTATTATCGAGGTATCCACTGCCTTACCTATTCCTACTGCCATAATGACTCTGTAATATTCCATTCCAGAAGGTAGGGTAGCCGGCAGACTTGCGCAACAGGACAGCGAGGATCCTGTAACATCTATGGTGTCTATAGGCTACGGCTATCTCTTACCATCCCATTACCCATAGGCCCCGGTTACCACCAGGAGCGCCGTTTGCTTGTTCGCTGACATCTCACATGAAAAATACTACCTGTACATTAATAGGTAGGAAACGGTTATTTAATTTATAATATGAAAAATCATATGACCATAGCATAGAATATAAAGACTTTGTTAAAGTAAATTCAAAATTGTTTAGGAGAGTATGTTCTACTGCTAAGTCTATGTATTTGAAAAACATTATCAAAAGATCAGATAACAGAATCAAGGCGACGTGGAATATTATAAATAAAGAAACCGGTAAATCTCAAATTATATTAAAGAGGATGTGAAAACAGCAAAATAGTTTTAAAAATTCTTTACCAATATTCCAATTGAAATGACCAAAGCTTATTGCTCATCTTCCATTATTTTGCAATCAATATTAAAGCAATCTGTAGCCGAATGTAATAAAGCTTTCGAATTTATCTTTGTCGATACGAAAGACGTAATATAAGTTTTAAATAATTTCAAACAAAGAAAACGTCAGACTTGTGATGACATTCTCTTAAAATGGTTGTTTGAATTTATGATATTACACTACATTTGGTCATTATATTTACCTGCTGCATATCGAATGGTGTATTTCTTGATCTAACGAAACAAAGCAATGTATTGCCTTTATTTAAATTGGGTAACACTTCTAACCCTATGAATGTTTGACCTATTTCTGCTTACACTTAGTAAAATGTTTGAAAAAATAATACTCAATCAGAAGTTAAACCACTTTAAACTAAACATATTGTTACATAACAAACAGTTTGGATTTACCAAGGGTTGCTCATTTATTAAAAAATGTATTTGTGGGGAACCCACTAACTATTAATTATTTAATCACATACTTATTTACATCATTTAGCAGGACACTCATGCTTATAAGTAATATATTAATTTATCTTTATTTATATATTTGAAGCCTAGGAGAAGTCGAATGATACATGAGGTGTATGTATTCTGTCAATATTATTGTGAAGTCTTTCTACTGTGTTCATCATGACACTTTAATCAGAAAATTGTGCCAATCATAATAGTACCCAAAGGCTCTAGGCTTGATCCATTTTTTTTGTGATATAAATAAATGACTTACCTTATTACATATGAGATAACCACGACATTGTACTGTCTGCGGATGACACCACACTTATTTTAAAGGGAAAAGATAATTAGGTTAGTATGACTAAGTGAACAATGCGATATCCAAAGTCGTGCATTGGTTTACAGTTAACAATATTCTTTTAAAAGATAATAATACACTTCGTGTTAGATTTTCAATGCCCAAAGTTAGGCAAGTAGATATTAATATACAACTAAATGGATCTAAACTGGATCTGGTTGAATCCGCTGTCCTTTAGGTTTAACAATTGAAAATAAATTACAATGGGGCCCATATATTGATAAACTGGCAAATAGGCTTAGTTCAGCAGCGTTTGGAGTTAAAAAAAAGAACATTAACAAATGTTGAAAAGGCTCGTATAGTGTATTTTAGCTATTTTCTTAGTCTAATGTCTTATGGGATTCTTCTTTGAGGAAATTCTGCAAATGTTAGTACTATATTTGTATTACAAAAAAGAGCTATTAGAGCTATTTATAATCTTAATGTAAGGGATTCCCTTCGAGAAAAATTTAAAGAAATAAATATTTTAACATTGAGTTCTCAATACATTTATTAGAATCTAATGACAGTACATTAAAACCTATAACTTTACAAAAAATATGTGGTGTTCGAGATATAAATACGAGTTATAAAATTAATCTAGCAGTATCCAAAGCTCATCATTTTGGTTTGCTCATTATTCAGTAAATCCTTTTTGGGTCAACGTATACGTTTCTACAATAGGCTGCCCAGTGTTATTAGAGAGATACCTTTAAAAAATGTATACAAGCAAAATTTATGTAAGAAAGGAATAATAAGGTCTCCGAGTATTTGTAAGACGAACATGATTGGGGATAGAGGTTTGAATCTCGTACTGCAATTTGTAATGTAATTTGTTATACTTTATTTAAGCCAAAACTAGATTATTGTATTTTCTTCTAGTTAACAATGTTACTATTAGTATTGTAAAAAGACAATCCCACTGAGTATCATCCACCGAACCATTTCAGGCCGCGATTTCGATCTGGTTGTAGTTTATATAAAAGTCAACGCGCACAAGTACATTTGTGTGCTCCATGTGACTAAAGTTTTTTCTGATTCTATTCTCTATCTTGCATCTCAACATTCCCTTTTACTAGTCTAAATGCGCAACATCATCAATGGGGCTAATTTTACCAAAATAAGATAAGACACTTTTAAGCCAGTTACCCCATGCACTTGTTGCACCCACTTTTAATTTATGTATTTGATTCATTGACAGAATAAGTAGTAAAATCCAATAAGTAATCAAAATGTTCATCCTCGGTAGCATAAAAGCGTCGCCAGTGAGAGACAAAAGAGTACGTGTTCAAATCCCTTTTCAGGTTAAAAATTCTAAATTTATGTCCTAAAAACTGCTAAAATTTCTTAGTACTAGGAATATCACTCAAATAGGATTTTTTACACATTTTTTTATCTATGCGGCCCTTATTACCATCGCCATTTTATGAATGTCAATTAATTGGATAAAATTAGCTGAGTCAAGCCATCAACATTCAAATACAGGCTCCGTAAAAATTACAGCTAAGTCACATTTAACTTCGTTCCCTGCAAACGCCGCGCGAGTATAATTAAAATGAAACAAAAGTTAACTTTACTCCACCCCAAGGAGTTAAAACGCATTCCTTTTTTATGGTCAAATATAATGAATACGAATTAGGAAATTGTATTTTTAAATTGCAAGGCTGTAGAGAATACTCCAGCACTTTGTTTTGTAGCCGAAACTACATTTTGGTCAATTTCTGCATATATCAGATTCGGTCATAAAACTACCAGATAACTGAGACCTGATAGATGTATAAATGGATATTTTGTGGCTACAGTGTTAATTTAAACATTGTCAGTTTTAATGATATTGCTAGTGTATTAAGTAATTTTGAAAATGTATTAAAAGAAGGTCTGTAGATCTTTCACAAACGTTATATATGTCCCCATATCTAGATAATTATTAGTCAAAACTGTTGTCCTATTTTCTTTATTTCCGATTTCAATGATATGCCACGATTCCGATCCGGTAGTTTATAAAAATGTCGATGCGCACAAGCACTTCTGCTATGATCCACGTGAATAAAGATTTTTTTGATGGGGATTCTGCGTGTCTTAATTTAATAAAAAAATGTAATACTATTAAATTGAATATAATCTTCTGAAAAAAAGCAGGTAAATGTAACTAATAAATTGTATCAAGGTACATAAAGGTAACGTTGAATTTACGCGCAATAAAACCTCAAAAAACCGACTTTTAATAAGTAAGTCATATGATGCAACATACAAACTTCGTGACAATGGGACCACCTCAGAAGTACGCTCCTTCAAATAAAAAAAATTGTTTTAAAATCGTTTGAGAAAAATATAGCTGTCTACGTATCACCTTTTCCTTTTTTTAAAGTCGATTTAAAATCCAAAAATTTTCTCCCGATGGAGCTAAAGTATAATTAGTTAAAAAAATATTTCTAACTTTTTCGAGTCTGTTATATTACAGTATCCTCCTCCTGCAACAGTAAAGCTATAAAATATTTGCTATGTATAATTATCAAGTGTTTGATTAATTATTTGCGATATATGAGCCACGAGGGACGCTACAAGAGGTACGTAGACAAGCGTAGCTCCTTGGAACAGATTTACTAAATAGTAGACGAGCTAACTTGAACTGTTTGCCTCATAATTCTCTTGTGAGCAACGATGCAGTATGTACCTACATATCTCCTACTCGTAAGTTAACTTTCTATTTGACATAACATTTGATTGCATAGTTTTCGCCGACAGCTTTAATTTGACTTTATTTAATTTATCAACTAACTTATGCCCGGTTTCTGTATTCAACGAAACGTAATCGAAAACTTTAACTATTCGTAGTTCGCCTAAAGAAGTGTTGCTCATATTTTTAAAAAAAGATTCAGTGTTAACTACCAAATACGAGCAACCGGAGTTAGATATTTTACTATCGGTAAAAATAATTTCCATCGGTAATCAAAACGACTCGTTTCTTGAAAGTACGAACCAGGCATTAAAAGGACATTAGTTTAATGGATAACATTAGTAGTACTTCGTTAAGGGAAAATTTTCCCATTACTGGGGTAAAAATCTAACGTGTCAACCCAGTCAATTCAAATTTGTTTACTAATGTCATCACTCAGTATTTTTTATTTAAATACCGTCATTTTTGAGGATAACAATTAGACGGTATTATTTTCAACGAAACTTCAGTTGTTATATAGCCCTGATGATGCTTGTAAAGCGAAACCGGTTGGCTAAACCATAAAAATAAAAAAATAAATTGTGGAAAATAAAGTTTTCTAAATAAATTGCATCGACATTAAGTAAACTTAGCATTGCACCTTTTTGGCCTTACATTCCAGACTGGGGATAGTGACGCACGTTATAACATCACGGTTGTCTCAGGACAGCCTGGGTGCTTGTTCAATGTTTTATGATATTAAAGAAACTGGTAAAATGCCGGGATAGTCAGATATTTTTCCTAGACCAGGAAAAATCAAAGTGTATGACTGTGAAAATTTTTTTGGTTGACGTTATACAGTACTAGTTTGTAATATAATTCAAAAATGTGCTACTTTTCTTCCGGGGCCGGCTCTGTTGAGTAGAACAGACCAGCTGCTTCTATACTAGGCAGCACGTAGGAGACCAGCACAACTTTATACATAGGTCAATACCAACAAAACCACTAGAGGCCGAGTACAATGCAATAATTTGCTCGGGTCGCCGAATTGGCTATTCCTGACGCCTTTGTAACGTTCTAGTCAGAAGCACTACCCTTTAGTAGACTAGCACAATAGGCCTAACATCCCTCCCACAGGATTACTACGCACTTGTAAAATCTGTTTTATCTATAGGCCACAGTTGGATCAGGAGAGCCGTGTGCTTTTTCATATCAACAAAACCTTTCACATAAAAAAATGTTAGTAAAATTAAGGTAATGCTATCGAAATATGACTTCAAGAAGCTACGAGACGTTTACAAGAAGCTACAGACGAAACTGCAGCTCTGTGGACAAACAAAGCTGTCGAATTGCAGGCGAGTCAAACAGTTTGCTTCATGACTCTCTTGTGAGCAACAATGTCGTATACAAAGTACACAGTTATCCAGAATCTGTAAACAAACTTACTCTTTGATGTTGCTATAGTTGGATGTAGGCTGTTTTGTTTTTCGTTAGATTTTGACCGAGCTTACTGCGCTTACTTACTAATTTTCAGGCTAGCACACTCTGTGTAAAACAAACTTATTTTTTCGTTATTATTGTGCTAGAAAATCTTATTTATATTAATACAGAAATTTAACTGTGCTTCTTTCAAATATATTTTGATAGAAGGAGGCCAATGTTATTTTTCTGCTGCAAAGAGTAAAGGAACTGTCCATAAAGGCTGTCTTTCAAAATCTATGCATTCAAGAATTCCATATTAAAAAAAACTTTTATGTTTATGTAGACACCATCGGCATCTATGTAAAATAAAAATGAACTAAGGTTTTTATTTGTATATTTTATCTATGGTGAAACTTTACATCCACATTTTTCTTTTCCTAACAAAGCTCGTAAAGTTTCTAAAAAAGGGAGAAAATATGATCTAAAAGAATTAAAAAAATAATTAGAATTCAAATGACCAAATCTTGAAGTTTATGGAAAAAACCTGGCTGGGTTTGATAAAGAAACATTTCAATACGGCATTTTCCTGTATTTGCATTTTAATAAGGGTGGAATATTAAGTACCAAATTAATTTCATTGAAACCTTCAACGTTTTGTTTTCTTAATTAAAATCAAAATTTAGCACATCGTTCGCTACAATATGTCGGTTTGAGCTCAACGTAATACTTTGGAGCCAAGAGTTGGCGTCCATTATCCCCTCAACTTTCATCCTAAAGCCTCAAATGTCAATATCAGCCAAGCCTCAATCAATACTAATTCCTTATCCTTATTATAATTATTACATTACAATTATCTAATCGATTACGAATTCTTTTTGTCAATTTACCGTTTGTTACCTACAGATTTTTTTATAAAATTGAAAGACAAGTTGACTAAATTTCCAACAATATAAAATAGTTTCGG
This sequence comes from Calephelis virginiensis, assembly GCA_002245475.1. NCBI lineage: Eukaryota > Metazoa > Arthropoda > Insecta > Lepidoptera > Riodinidae > Calephelis > Calephelis virginiensis. The sequence continues at coordinate 109,783 of NJDC01001628.1, read as the reverse complement.
CTAAAGACACCAAAAGTGATAATGATGCGTTACAATCTCGAGGCTGGGAAATTAAGCCATTTCCGTAAGTAACCTTACCCTTCAGACAAGGATACGATAGTAAAGTAGACTGGTATCACGATGACACAAAATTAATTTTAAGATTTTTGTAGTTTAGATAACTCAAATCAATAAATAAATGTGTCAAATCTAGTCATGCAACTGTAATGATACCTGAAGTTACCACAATGATCATGCAATTGACAGCATTTAGTAGATACATATCACGCACGTGTATATATAAATAGTTCTATGGAACATGTTTAAACCACGAAATCCTCCATATCCCAGCAATACGTCGGCAATACGCCATTAGCATTTACCCCATTAACGTAAGAAACAAGTACAGTTTGAAATAGAGTCATCACCAACAAGACCACTGGTGGCACTGGCGTAACAACTGGGTGGCAAGTCGGCAAAAAGCCACGGGGCCCCAGCCGGCAGGGGGCCCCTCGGGGCCGGTCAGAGGAGACTCTCAACTACAACATTTATTATTTATCATACATGTATAGTTAACAAAAGTTTTGTTTTGATTTTTTTTTACGTAATCAGTTTCATACACAAGTAAAGCATAATATTAAATTCAAAGCTTTAAAAAAAGGGTTGTAACCCAGTTTTTTAACGTACCTATCCTACCTACGTATAGGATATAGGATCTTTCTTGGATATATATTATAATAGTATTTCTAAATCTGGCGTAAAGTTAGAACGTAAGTGGCTGTGCTATTCCCTATTGCTTCAAAAAACATATTTTGAACCATGTTGGTTATTCATAAATAAAAAAAAATATGTATCTTCACGCCCATATCCCCGAAGAGGTAGGCAGAGGTACAACCAAGGCACCCACAACTAGCCGAGGACACTTCATAAATAGGGCATCTAAAAATATACAAAACATTTGGATGGAAGGCTATGATGATTGGAATCATATTGTGGAAGCCATAGAAAGACATGAGATATCGAAAGAACATTTGAATTCATGCTTTGTAGATCAACAGTTACATGGAACACTAAACGAAGAGCAAGAGTCTATTATGAAGAAAAAAAAACTTGGCGCCAGGTATCCCACTAGACTCCTTGATGTTGCTCGTAACACTTTCAACTTGTAATTTAGCTTTTCGTGGCCATAGAGAAATGGTATATGGCCACGATTCAGGTCCAATAGGTCAAATTATAAAAAAATAAGGATCCTATTTTACAAAAGTTGCTAAGTAAACTTAAGGGCCAGTTGAAATACATAAGTCCAAAGCCTTAGCAATATCTAAGCAGATAATGAAATCCACAAATGACAAAAGTCTTTCTCTTATTAAGTGCCGTGGACAAGGGAATTATGAAAGGCATGGCGGAGTTCAAACCCTCATAAGAAATAGAGAGTCTGTTCATAATTTGAATTTGGTGATAAATGATGCAGTAATAGAGGTCATAGAATTACAAACATTATTTGAAACTGTGCAAAATATTAATACTTTTTCTAGCATAGTATTAAACGACGGTATATATTATCTAGTTTTATATCTGACTAGCAGCCCATCCCGGCTTCGCACGGGCATAATAATATAATAAAAGAAAAAACACAAGGTTTTATATTGAGTTTCTGCAAAACTAAACATTCATTGAAACCAAAAAACTAAGATATTATTTTTTTCGTGAATATATTTTTTCAACTTTTTTTGTATTACATTGTTTTTTTTATATTTCATTTCTTTTTTTACATGGGTTTTTTTGCCATTTTCAATATTTTTTTTATTTGTACTTATACTAATTGTTTAAAGGTCATAACCGCAAAACTAAAGCCATTTAATTTATTGAGTAAGAGCCTCCCTGTAAACAATATTTAATATGGTTTTATTTTGTGGCAGGAAATAAATTGATTTTCAGGTGCTCCAGCCCGCGATAGGCCAACGTATAGGTAATTGACTATGAGTAAAACATTTCTTTCGCAAATCTATCTCAACTAATCCCTAGGTTTGACCTTGGGACTTGTTAATTGTTATTGCGAAACATGTTTTTACGGGAAATTGAAGCCGTTTAAATGGGATTGGCAAATCAGTTGGGAATGTACTGTAATATACGTATCCTCGGTATATGAGCTAGTTGACCAGCTGTTGGCAAGTTAATTTTGTGATGTTGACTCCCCTCCCGTACCTCTTCAACGCAAAGCTAGCCGAGCGGAGTTTTTTCTATTATTTAAACTCGTGATATCTTTTGAATGGAACATCTGAATCGAATCATTTAAAAGTTGATATAAAAGTATTGAAGTCGTCTTAAATGACGATTTATTTATTTTGATAAGGATCAATACCCAGATACGAATAAAAAGCCTTTTCTAGCGTTGGTATTTTAATATATTTTCTTAGATAAAAGGATGCTTATTGCGACGTAACTACAAAAGATAGAAACATGTTTCGCGACATTTTTATAAATGGTGATGTGTCCTGAAATATTGTAATGCATACATCATTTTGTTCTATAATTAATAGTTTTCGCAGCGCCCGCGATTGCAGTAAGTTTTTGTTTTCAAAACTGAAATTGATAAAAACTTATTTAAGAAATTTAATGGGAAAACACAGGTTATGCAACTTGGATATTCTATCTATTAAAAATTCTATGGTCCGATATTTGAACTTTGATTCATGTTGTTATCGCTTTTGGTGAATAAATAGTCTGAAAAAAGGAATTTTAATAATTAGCATTTTATTCAAGGTTTTGAACACCTTTGTGTGCTTTTTGTTATCCAAAATATTTTCTGCCCCTGTGCCCCTTACCAATTAGATGCTGACTGTTCTTTCAACTACGTACTTTCAATTCAAAGTGTAAATCGAGTACCTAAGTATAATTATCTATAAAGTGTGTATGAGTAGCTACTTAACGTACTGATTTATTATTATTGTACTCTTACAAATAAAAGTGTATAAATAAAAAAAATATTACTGGTTCAGCTTCTTTACAGGG
>NJDC01001628.1:80028-94181 GCA_002245475.1 Calephelis virginiensis | reverse complement strand
AAACTCACAGCGCCAAATTATTTTAAGTTATTTATCTCTGTGTAATGACTTGAAACCCACAAGACGGAAAGCTCAGAGTCTAAGATGGAGTGACACTCAGTTGGAATTCGATTATTAAAGATGTTACTCTATTTCTACTAGAGGATATGAAAACAAACAAGTACAAACCAGCTCTGCAGATGCATAGCCTTTAAAGACAAATGTGGCTTGTTGACACAATCAATGTCACAGATGTCCCTGGTTGAGATAATAGAGTGCCAATTTGCAAGTCTACCAGCTGCCTGACCCTCCGGTACAGAACTTGAAAATCCAAAACACTGTCATTATGGAAGCAGGAATAAGTAAGGCGCTGGATTCAGGGCAGAACATAGTCGGGTCTCGGTCGGTCAATAGCCATCAGGCAGGGAGGCACATGGTCGAATAGACACAGGGGACTGGAAAATACGGGGCACATTTAAGACTGTTACGTTTACCTAAAGCAGAATTAATGAATCGTAAAAAATAAAAGTAGTAACAATAATCCTAACAAAAAGAATTTTCAATAATCCTCAACAAAACCCAATTGTAATGTAGCTAACAATCTCGATGACATTAAATTTCAAATAAAAAACTAGCGTTGAAATCGGTTTATCCGTGCAAAAGCTATGACTTTATAAACACGCACAAATTTATAGGAAAACCTTATCTGAAATTAGTTTTCAATACAAACTGGTGTTATTTGGGACCGATATTTATATAACTAAGAAGATATAATCTTTATAAAATCGTTACAAAACGTGAACGGGATTTTTTTAAAGTTAGTCATACATACATGCAAACAAAATCCGTTATATCCTTTGCACAGCTTTTTCTCAAGTTTTTAGCAGACATTACGTACCTACCTAGTGTACAAGAGTGACAACTTGTTGCTAAACGCTATGATGTACCCAGAACGAAAATAATACAGCAATAGGCTAAGGATATATCATTTACATAGCATTTAAATCCTCACTTTTAGTGCACACACGAGTAATTTTTCATTGAATTGTTATACTTTTTGACTAATTAAAAAAAGGAGGATGTTATCAATTTCTACATTTTTTTATGATAGTAATCTATTTTTCCGTCAATTCTGTCCGATTTTAATTTTTTTACTTGAAAGAGCGTACATTCAAAGTAATTGAATTGCCACTAAGTCTGGATCTGAATCATCATCTAAATTCTTTGTTATGAAGAAAATTGTTTTGGAATATAATCATAATTTTTTTTTTGTGACATAGGCCACTTATGCAAGGCATTGAAATTGATTGATTGAATTGAGAAAATGATGAATTTCCAGGAAAATCGAAAGAAATACCTAAATTTTTGGGTATCGCGTGATTAACTTATTGAAATCGTAGTCTAGTTTTGCCATTTTACTGCGCTTTATTTTTTGTTAATTTTGTGTCGTTATTTATTAATTGAGAAGTTACTCGTAAATACTATTTTGTGCAAAGTGTTCAGTAACTTTATTTTTTGTTATTCTAATAGGAATATTGTGTGTATACAGTTTTTAGTATTAATTATTCTGTTATTTTCATAAAGTGCATTTTATGTATGATAATGGTTTATTAAATTTATGACAACAGTTAAAACCGTAATTTCCATCAATAATAAAACTGAATACCACATTAATGAAACGTAACAGCCAGGGACGTCATAACGTCGACAATAACTTCGCATTAAAAGTGCAATCATCACGCGCATACGCACAATAATCTAAAATAATAACGAGCTTATAATAAAGCTCACAATGTAAGCTCCATAAACCACAAGATCGTAATAAAATATTCATTTTTTACGCGATGTAACTTAGGATGCTCGACTGCCAAACGGGAGAGCGAAGGTTTGATTCCCCGTGGACGTAAAATTGACGTATACCTAGTATAATGGTATAGGATAAATAATAAAAGATTTTTGGTTATTTGAGGCCGTCAGCACAAAAGTGGCCTTAACATAGTATATAACATAAGTATAATAACTTAAGCTTAACATAGTATATAACATATAACATGGAGATAAGGAGGTTTGAATTTTTATGAATTTCAATTGAATACATAATAATTATATTATTATTGAATCTAGTTACAGTTATGTATTATTTATGTATTATGCTAAATTATTTGTTATGAAGAAAATTGTTTTGGAATATAATCATTAATTTTTTTTTATGACATAGGCCACTTTTGCATTTAATGTAACTGTATAATTTCTCCCAAATTCAGAAGGTTCGGCCACAAATAAAATGCAGATGTTACTAAAACACATCCTTATTTAACATTAACATACTTAACCCTTTTAATTTAAGCAGAGTATTAAATGGAACTTATATTAATCATCAATAGGTTCATCATTGAAAATAATATCAACTACAGCAGGCCTGGGCTAATGGTGGCCCGCGGGCCGCATGCGGGCCGCGGTAGAATTTTGTCTGGCCAGTGAAGCATTCTATGTATTATTATTAAAAACACAAACATTAGTTTTTGTCTAACCTATATTGGTGCATAAAAAGTTGTAGATAAATTATTAAGAATTCCTATTAGCTATTCGAAAATATAATTATGATGATTGAACGATTACAGTATGTATAATAGTCGCACAATTTTGTTAGTTATTGTACTTATTATACCACATTATTGCATGAATAAACAAACTCTTAGCCTTAGTAAAAACTATACATAAAATATGAAAAAAAAAACTGTTTGGCCCGAGGTCAAATTTTCATCTGCAATGTGGCGAGACCATCAAAATATTTGCCCACCCCTGAATTATAGCATTTGATGTCTTTAACTCATTACAATGAGGTTAGACTACTTTTACACTGCTACGTAGGCAAAAACAAAGCCCGTAAAAAGAATGTTTACAACGCCATTTCTAAACTGAGAATGAAACTAGGGATAGGCTGGTTTAGCATTAAAATTTATTAAGTTTTGAATAAATTGCAATAGAAAAGTACGAATATGAAAAACTGTGGGTTAGGCCATTTTTGCACACACCACCTCATTTTTATATTCTACTAGTTGCCTGTTCGGACTTCGCTCGGATGGTAATTTTTTTTATCATAAATTGAGATGTAAGCTATCATATCTTTCAAGTTGGAGCAAATTTCATTGAAATCGGTTAAGTGGTTTTGGAGTGCATTGCGGACAAACAACGTTAAGCGTAAATTATGCGTAAAATACATGGCACGTAATTTATGTTATGATAAGCTGAATGAATATGATGTTAATAAACTGAACGTTATGAAAAAAATATATTTTCGTTAACTTTTACTTATTTTTTTATGTTATACTAAACTTGTAATAGTTATGAGTTATAGTGGGATTTCGAGAAATAAAATGATTAATTCGAGAAGTAGTAATGAAATAATTGCAGACATTATTAAGCAGTTTTACTGAGCTTAAAATATAACATACCTTTGTGGGTAAGAAATAGGATTTTACTGCAAAATTGAGTTTTGTTTTTGCGGAGGAGGCGAGGTATTTTGGTAGAAATATCTATCAGGAGCATCTAAGACGATGTTTTAGAAATAAGGACAATCTTCTGTTTCTGGTATCCATTTGGAAATATCGCCGATAGCATCGCTGGTGCCCCAAAGGTAAGTTGTACGAGATAAGAAAGATTTTGGGAATCTTATGGCAGGGGATCGCCACTCATCAAGGTGGGTATGATGCTTTTACAACTCACGCGATGTCTGTTGGTTCGATTAAGTGGTTAACCTCAAACCAACATTTTTTTTTGTGATATGTATGTGGAAGAAAATACCGAGTCGACAGATATCTTTACGCAAAGGCCAAACGATAAAGCTTATTGTAATGTCCGATCTTCAACTATTCAAGGCTATCTACGATTTAGAATCTACATTGTAAAAGGTCAAAAGGAAGCAGCTGACTTTGGAACCTTTGCCCAGAGTTAAGGACATGTATTTCTTATGACACCGAATTTTCTTTAACTAATGTATGAATGAAAGAGTGCATTATCTATCTCTTATGTGATCCAAATCCTTCCACAATAATATAAAACATGCAAAATAAATGGGAAAGTATATTTCTTTTTATTCAGGATTTATGCCTCAATGCCTGAATCGATCGTAACGGAATTAAGTATACGACGTATAATTAAATAACTATAAGAAGTTTCATAAACAGCCTAGTAGATGATAGCATTAGAAGGTGATTATGGGGTGTTAATTAATACCTAGTTCAATTTGGATTAAGCAACCTATGAGGACTGCGTTTATGAAGCTAAATATACCTGAATGGATACCACCATCTTAGCTACTATTGTTATAGTGAGAAGATTTCCAAAAAACAGCATCTATAATATCAAAAAGGTCAGTTGCCTTTTGTCATTAGGAGAACCGCCTATTTCTTCGTTTCTAATATAAAAATCACTTTCATAAATTGTTAAAGTTCTGGCTTCTCATGGATCTCGAATTTTTATGCCATTACATCAAATGCTTCTATAAAAAACGTGTGAAACTTATAGACAAGAGTTGGAAGCCATTTACAGCGTTTTATAGGGGTTTATCGGAAATTGGGTCAATCGATATATAAATGAAAACATTCCACTCACGTTCTGTTTATGATATGTCATCTCAGTTCGTTTGAAGAATGGCTGTGTGAATACATAATATGTCACTCCCAAGTCTGGGGTTTCTGGGATTGAATTTTTTTATATTGTTGTAACCAGCTAGTTGTTGTTTGCTGTTGAACCGCCGCCGCCACATATGAAATTAAATCCTCCTTTTACGGAAACCCGTTTATATATCGGAATTTGATAAGAATCTTATTTATGAAAACTAAAAAGCTGACTGCAAACAAATAAAAATATCTTCAAAAAAAGAGTAAAAAACTCATTGGCTCAATGTTGTAAAAAATTCTATAAATTTTAAAGAAAGAAAAATGGTTGCCCCGTTTTGCGTATCTTTTATTTTTTTTCTTTCTTTAAAATTTATAGAAATTTTATCAAAGCACAGGAAAAAAGTAAAAAGTATCTTCACCCCCATATCCCCGAAGAGGTAGGCAGAGGCACAACCAGGGCACCCACGACTAGAAGAAGATACTAAGTCCCACAATGTGATAGGTGGCAAGCCTATCGCCAACCGGGCACATATCCTATCCAGAGCAACATTTTTTTTATTAGAAAATTGGAAAAGCCCAATTTTCTTTTTGTTCAAAGCACAGGACAAGTGCTAAAATAAAAATACCTCAAGAGAAATTAAAGTTATGGCCATTGAAAATGTGTATTTCATCTGTCACTATGAACTCATTTACGGCAATATTAATAATCAATCCTGATCCAAAACTTACTGACCAAGATTGATATTTTGATCCATCTTTATGTTATCGCTTACCAATAACATATCTGTGGACAGGATAAATATGGTAATATATAGAATATAGATTAGGTCGGTGGATACGCAGCTGTCTAGATTGCTTGAAATCCATCTTTAGATTATTAATATTGGCCTTAACTGTGTACTCAGAACTGTGTATCTATAGGATAAAACTACCCGCGTTAACGGCAAAGAAAGGATTAAAAATTTCGCCTCAGGATTTGTATCCTGAGTAGCTCAAATAGTTAAGAACACTCGTGGGCTTGAGACGAAAGTGTACAGGTTTAAATCCTGTCTGGGGCTAATTTTTTTCTTTCGTTAAAATTTATAGAAATGTTGTTAAAAGTTACACTGGCCAACCATATCATTGACATTGTTGACAAAAGTTGTATATTTTTATACAAATCGTAAATTCTTTTTGTAGTAGAAGATTAACAGTCGGGTACAATTTTACATAGTTCCTTGGTAAAAATCCTCGTCGCGCAGTCGGGTAAAATGAAAAGTTACATTTATATATTTTTGAAAGATCTTATTTACTTATGTGATAAAATCCATTTAAATCCGTCCGGTTTTTAGATAGGAAAACTGGAAACTTTTGTATTTATAATGACTATGGCGATTTACGCTAAAGTATTTCATTGGTGATGTGATAGCATCATATTGACCGCTACCACAGAAAAAAAAAATGTAGTACTGTGACGTACAACTGTCATTGGTCATTCGTTCCTAATGTCCCTTATTGAAATTTAGCAGTTTTATTTTATTTATTTTGATATGGTTGGATTTTGTTTACTTTAGTATAAATACACATATTTCTACATTTTAGTATGAACAGTCATATTACAAGCATATAAATATTTGCTTCAATTGTTAGAAAAAATTTCGAAATATTTAATTATGACTAGCTGACCCGGCAAACGTTGTTGTGCTATTGTTATCATCTTTATCATCATTAAAAAAATCATAGAATCCAAAGACTTTTAGGGGAGCTCGGAGAAATGTTTGTATGCAAGATTACATGTAACACGTGGATTCGCTTGCTAGCTTGTAGTCAGTTGTTTTGCTCGACACCACAAACTATTTTAAGCTAGCAACATATTATCGGACCCGGCTTACGGCCGCGGCTAACAACCTGTGTACATATACCGTCAGCCGACGTTCAAGCTAACAAAAACAACTAGCGCGATAGATATCATGCGGACGTCCGAACGTTGAAGGTCACGTCCGCCACTGACGTCTGTTAGTTTACAAGGTTCAGTTTACGTTTATTATTTAGATACTTGATGTCCGATAACATGTTTCCAGCTTTAGACTTTGGAGCAAAAAGTAGCCACATACGTCACTGTCATTCATGTCACACACGCTATGTCATTCACTATACACAAAAATATAGCAACACCTTGATCCCAAAATTGATATTGAGAATCAAAAACTAGGTAACACAGAACAATGTTACTCACAGAGAAGAATTGTAACTACATATACAATAAATGCAACCATAGCCTTACACAGCTATGAGACGGTGGCGCCCTGTAGATATAGCAAATGAAAACTACTAGGAACGGGATTCTTTTTATATTTAATATTTAAATACCTTTTAATTTTTGATAAAAAACAAATTGCACTAAAATTTAAAGAAAACACAATATCGTTTATTCAACTTACAAAAAACACGTATAAACGCGAAGGGTACAATAACATTACAATAAGTAGAAATTTTAGGGGCAATTATCAAATAAGGCATTATGTCATGCAAAGAAAATAACAAGTAAAACAGAAACTGTTTCTTAACAATTTAATTCTTAATTTTTGTGTCTGATGCAAATGCAAGAAAACAGTAGGAGCAGGTAAGGAAATCTGTTATAAATCACATTCATGTCTTCATTTGGCATTTTTGTATGATCGTATACGGACATTTTAAACAAAATTCACCGATTTCACCATTTTCTAAAAATCACTAGCAAGGTAACCTAAAAAGTTTTCTGGAGTAACAATAATACGCTGAACGTCCTTTTGTAAAAATATAAACACTTGAGACCAGTAAAAACACCGTTATCTTTACATTGGAATAATGCGATGAAATCACAACTCACTTAACACAAAATATCGTCACGAATCAATTAATATATTTATAATAATGGCGGGTTTGGACTTCAAACAAACTTGCAAGTCTGTGTGACCGGTTAAGTCAAATAAATAATATGAAAAGTCAGTAATTACCTAAATAATTGAATAATGAGTTTTTTTATTAAAATGTAACGAATATATTATAAATAACAATATTTTAATAACACTTGTATATGTATTAATTTTTTGGTAGTGCAGCCTATAGCAGCACACACACATGCAAACATTTTGTATATGTTAAGTGCGAAAATACGTCTATACGAGAAACAAGATCCTGCTAGGTAATAAATACACATTTGAAGTTTTACATTAGTGTGGATTTTTATACTTATGTTGTCGAAAAGTTAGATAATTTTTTGAAGAAAATAAACAGAATCGTACTATAAAAATCCGATACTATTTAAGACATAAAGGTCGGCTACAATCAGGGTCGTTTAGAAGACCCTCCTTAACCCGTAATGGGAGAAAAGTTAACACAGCAGAAACGATGCCAAGTTTTATATCTTAACGTCAGAGACATTTTGGGAATGTCCCTGCGTGTAACGAATATAGAGGGCTTAAACGTTGATCCTAGCGTTGTTTTGTATGCATAATATGTGATAAGAGATGGGATACGTAAATCTCAATCTGGGTCCTTAGCAAACTGCAGAATGATGGATAGGTTTTTGCATTGGTAAGGTTTGTAAGTAATAAAATATATGACAAATTACTTCAAAATAAGTAAACCCTTGGTACTCCTGTTAGTCGTGAAGACAGCGCGATGTGAAATAAAAGTAGAAAACGATAGAAACGCTGGAGAGGAGAAGGCTTAATGAAGAGAAATAATTTGAATTAATGCTAGCCAAACAAACGGACAGTTTTTTGTGAAAGCAAGTGCTAACTAAGGTGCATTGCATAGTGCATCGCCAACTTGAGGCTGATATATTAAACCTACAGCTTACCATATCCCCTAAATCGAACGTAACAAAGATGTTATGGGAGCAGGACTAGGCGAGACAGTCGTATGAATTCAGACGAACTATCGGTCGCCCAGTCGAGTATGGTGTCGCATAAAGCTCACCACTCATAAGTTGTTCGGTAAGTGAGCATTAAACCTGGAGACTTTTAAGGGGTAACCTGTTTCTACCACCTTATCGCCTCTGTGGTCTAGCGGTTCAGGTGTTGGACTTGACTTCATGAGGTCCCGGATTCGATTTCCGGGTCGGGCAACAAAAAGAAAATATGTTTTATCAATTTTCTAATAATACGAGTAGCAACGTTGGCCGGGATATGTGCCTGGTTGATGATAGGTTTGCCACATCACATTGTGGGACTAGTGTCTTCGGCTAGTTGTGGGTGCTCTGGTTATGCCTCTGCCTACCACTTCCGGGATACGGGCATGAAGATACTTTAACTTTATTTCTACCACCACAGAATGAGTATTCACTATTGCAATACTGCGTGCTAGAGTGCAGGACAAATGTTCGATCGAAGATCTGCCCATAAGATAGCGACGAATTTAAGGTGTTGATAGTGTCTCTTACCATATTAAAAAAAATGCGTTTTGGCTATGACATCTACTTCTGGGATAGTACATATGAGATGTAAGATTGACGCAAATTTCCGTCCATTACAAGCAGTTGGAGCACAAAACCTGCTGTATTTTTCACAACGTCGAATCTCGCTCGCGTCGGTCGCAAATCGAATTTGTCTCCTTAGAGTTGAGTCGAATCAATCTGCATTATCTGGGTGACGACAACTGATGCTTCAAGTTATAAGCTTTAACGTTATTACCTCTTCGATGTAGCTAATGTACTATCACATACACAACTTCATGCAATCAATTTATCATAGCCTATAAATAAGCTGTTTAAAAAGGTGCTTTTTCTTTCTCTAAAATTTTCGCTTTCCTTATTCTCCTGAAAGTGGTGACGATAATTATTGTTCTGCTAGTTGTATACTCATGGCTTGTATCATATTGTAGGTAACTAAGACAATTTCACTTATTATTTTGTTTTACTTTGGTTAGATTATGACAAAAATATATTATTGCCAAAATGAGACAAAAATATTAACTTTTGCTTAAATAATAGCAACAATTGACAATTTTGAACACAGGGGCATTGGTGCCCTGTAACTTAAGAGATTCTTCCAATGACAGGCACCCGACTCTTAGTGAATAAAAGAGTAAATTAAATTAGTCTATTTACTTGTAATATTACTGGTAAATCCTGTAAAAAAATTATAATAAAAATAGGAGTTACAAGTTTGATAATTTAAATTTAATTGACTTATTTATATCACTATATTTATAAGAAAAATACTTGGCCATCGCAAGTCATACTAGATAAATATAGATTATGTAGCATTCAAGATGATAAGGCAGTTACTAAATAAAAACGCTTCTTTATTAGGCCACACGACAAAACGTGTTAAAATCCAGCTGAAGCCATTGCGATTTCTCAGGATTTGAGCAAACGCTTATACTTTAAGTCACGCACTTAAAGATTGTTTGTACTGCGGATATTGGAGATTTTAGATGAGATAAGGACATTAGACGAGATTAGATGGCGAAATATCTCTGCTACAGCCTCCAACCCCAGGAATATCAAGCATTTCATATGCATAAAAATCGGGTTTTTAAAAGTCATTAATATCTTCATATTATGACATATCGGAAGGAAATGGAAAGGTCTCTTTAGGAAGGTAAGTTGTGCTGTCTACAGTAAAGTTGCGCTACACTAAGCGAAGTGAAGCGAGTGAAGCTAAGTAGTATTTGACTTTACAACTATCAGTGCATACGATTAAGTAATGGGACTTTCTGTATTATATGTAGACTCGCGATATAACAATATCTTAGTTTAGTATAATATATGTACAACTTCTAATGATTTTTAGTTCAGACATCACAACTTGCCTTCCTAAAAAGCCCTTTTCATCGCACAAATTTGCACAAATATAAGCTTTAAATTTTAACTCTCCGATAACTAGTTTAGATTTTTCTTGCTTTTTCCGTTTATTTCCAAAAGACAACAGGCACATTTTTTTTATTCGGAGTACATTTACAGCACATCGAGCACTAATTATTTGTCCCACTCATATCAGTCTAGGTGCTACTTTCTTGCTGGGGTAACGCACACGCTACACTATCATTAGCAAAGTCTATATATTAAATAATTATTAAATTAAAAATTTAAAAAACCTTCGACAAAAGAACCTAATTTCCCTTAAAAAAAATCGGTTAATCTCCCCACTTTCAATTCCCACAACTTTTAAACGGCTCAAACGATTTTCATCAAACATATCTAAGAACTCGCACATAAGTTACCTTCAATAAAAAAAACTAAATTGAAATCACAGCATCCGTTCGGGAGTTATGATGCCACAGATAGACAGACACTTCAAATTTATAACACCCCTCTTTTGCGTCGGGAGTTAAAAAGTTCATCATTGCGTCTACACAAAACATGAATTAGCAACATCATTTTTCTGATCTAATTAACATTAAAATCTTCGAAACTTTGATGATTAACATACGAGTTTTAACGAAGTTTTTAGGTGTTGTTTACAATTGTTTGTTGTCATTCTGCAATTTAGAGAGGGTAAGGGGCGGTAAACTTACCTATGAAAGCTCAGCCTTAGGCAGAAAATGAAAACTTAAATATTGTTTTATCTAAAAGCGACCTGATTTTTCATTTCTTTTATTATATAGTCATACTTTCCATTGTATGAGAATCATTTTTAGAAAACGTCATTTTATGCGTGTTAAAACTAAAAAAAATGATTTTTCCTGACATCTATTGTCGAATAGTAATACTTTTTTTTAGCAATTAAGTTGTTCCAGCAGATGGTGTTGTTAAGTGACAGGAAGTCAATAGGTGTTTGCTAAAAAAATACCGAGCAAAGCTTTGAATTTTACTTTGTTATACTTTGAATTTATTGGCGATGACCATTTTCCTATTTACAAAATATGTTATCTTGTCTTTTAATGCTATTCATCTTACAATGACTCCAATAGATTATTTTAAATAACGAGATTTTCTAATATAAAGCAAAAGAGCCTCTTCGTTTCCCGTAAGAAATTAGCGTAAATATGTATTGTTGGCATATTATGATGACACAATGTCCTGCTTCGGGCGTTGCGACCCGCATTGCGAAATCTTCCTGATTCATTTTCATACATTTAGTATGTAACGTCGTACAATAGAGCCGGCCGGCAGTCACCGCAGTGTTCCTGCAGTGAAATATTACACGGTATGCGTATAATATGCGCTTACAGGTTGTCCTATTACTTTCACAGCATGGTTTCGACCACTTCTTAGGTTGTTAAAAAATAAATACAGGGCATTTTGCCAAGTGATAATATCCTCTTTTGGAGTTTATCACAGCTGCAATCTCGTACTAGATGTGTTTAAATGTTGTTGAGGAGAATCGATATTATTTAAATATTTTTGTTTAAGATGCAAAATTTCTCGCAAAAAACAAAAAAATAGCTACTATTGTCCGGAGAATGCCCTACTAAAATCGGTTTAACTATTGGTTTGTGTTTTATTATTCTGTAAATTACTTAGGAAATAACGGTTATTTTGAAATCAACAGGATGAAATATATGTCATATTTCATTTATGTAAGTAAGAAGTAAGAGTTAAAAGTCGACTCTGTGTTCTGAACGTTGAATGTAAGGAGCAACCAGGACAGGAATATGTATAGCTCATACATTATGGCACCCTGTGATCTCTTAAAGAGCAGTATCTGGCAAAAGGAATACGATTCCATTTGATTAATGTACACCACCATCCACCTTGATATTATTATATCAAGACAGCTTTCTTTCCGCATCACGTATGATTCATCACTGCACTCAAAATACAATCTTTTCCATACACGTTAAGGTCTTAAATCTCTAGCGGAATGAGGAAGTATCAATATGTTGTGTATTTTGTGTTCCCGTCACGTCCCAGGTTCGACTCCCCGGCCGACGCGTGTTCTTCCTTTATCCTCCGCTATTCTTTGCGTTTTGTTCTTATTGCGGTATTATGTGACAGAAACGGCATTATTAAATGTCTTGCCATTAGAGGGGACTCATCTGATATAATGTAGTTAGTTGTTCAGTTTGATTATAAATTGGGTGATTAGATTGATTAAGTGAACTAGCCAAACTAGTTTTAATCAAAATAAGCTGACCGTTTGTCGATTATCCGGGAAGCTCAGACTCGATTTCTCATAGAGCAATTTCTGTGACGAATAGATGTCTATATTTCAGGGTCTGGTGGCTACAGTATTGTATAAATATGAAGATTGTTTTTCTGTTCACATACATCGTTTATTAGTACCCATATAATTTTCTTGCAGGGGAATAAAATTGAATCATGTTGTTTATCGAGGGAAAAATTTAGATATCATTTATTATTCCTTGTATTGGTTCGGGTTCGCTGGGTAGACTAGACCATCTGCCTCTCGGCCAAGCAGCATGTAAAAGGTAAGCACTGGTTGGAATATAGGACATTACCAACAAGACCTCGGGTGGTAGAGTGCTTGCCTGGCTAGATATGTACCGTCGTATCTATTCCTGCCGCCATTATGACTCTGTCATGTTCAGATCTGGAGGGTAGCGCAGCCAGTAGACTTGCACAGTAGGCCTTCCATCTTGGCCTTAGGACAGCCACACATCTGTAACATGTATGTTATTTATAGGCCGGGGTTGTTTCTTACCATCAGGAAAGTCGTGTGTTTGTTTCCTGACTTCTAACACAACAAATAAAAATATATCAATAAATAAGCTGTTCCCCTCGGTTTCTCCCGTGTCTTAAAGATCTCCCGTAGGAATGTAGTAATTAAAGTTATAATAAAATTTTAGATAATTATTACATATATTTGATTAAAATTGGTTACGTAGTTTTGAAGTTAATTTTGAACAAACGTTGTGACACTACATTTTTTTAGGTGAGAAAAAATTGTCACGGATGTTGAAGAACCAAGGCAAACTTTGGATATATATATTATGGATTATAATTTGGATTATCACGAAATAATTATATTTTCGCCTCTGTGGTCTAGCGGTCCGGGTGTTGGACTTGACTGCACGAGGTCCCGGGTTCGAATCCCGGGTCGACCAACAAAAAGAAAATTGGATTTTTCTAATTTTCTAATAAAAAAAATGTTGGTCGGGATTGGAATGGTGCCCGGTTGGCGATAGGCTTGCCACCTATCACATTGTGGGACTTAGTATCTTCGGCTAGTCGTGGTTGCCTTGGTTGTAACACTGCCTACCTCTATGATATGGGCGTGAAGATACTACTAATTATATTTTTTTGTTTCGTAAAACTTAATTTTATGTTTTGTTAGTATCTATAAGTAGAGTCTTATTCCTGATTGTACTTAATAATTTAATTTTAATATCGTTAATTGATTACAAAAAGGAGGAGGTCCTCAATTCGATTGTATTTATTTTAATTTTTTTCGTATGTTTGTTTCGGGATTACTTAGCTAATAGCAAACCGATTTTGATAGTCCTTTTCAGAAAAAAAAGTCATGATTTCGAAATGGTCCCATATTAATTTTATCATGATCCAAGTAGTGGTTTGTACTTAAAAATTGCAATTTTTTTGTTTCTGTTGATGGTGCTAGTAGGATGCTAATAACATATTTTGGCACCTTTTCGGAATAATTTGCCATCTTATGAGTCGGTTTT
>NJDC01001628.1:24343-79599 GCA_002245475.1 Calephelis virginiensis | reverse complement strand
GACCAGGACGGCTGCTCCTCAGTACCTCTCTCTGCCAAATAGGGAACACGAGGAGCAGACACAGAGTGGTGGGCCACTTGGCCCGCCTGGGATGGCGGCAGTTGGGCCCGCAGAGGAGGGGTGGACTTTCTATTTTGCCCACCCGGTCGAGCTGGGGTTGTGGCAGGGTGCTTGTCGCCCCTGGAACCCCGAAGGAATGCACTCCGTAGACCATTTCTGACGATATGTGGCCCCCTGATGAATATGTGGGGGATCGCGAAATCCAGCACCACCGGGGCAGTGGATGTGTGCGAAAGTGTTTCCACAGCCCCGGTCCCTGGCTTACTTTTAGGTTCTAGTCGGTAGGAGTCTTCCTCCGAAAGTGACGGGTATCCATGAGGATTTTCACACGTTAAAAAAAAAAGGTTTATTTATTTACTAACCATTACTTGCAGGTTAGGTACGTTACGATCGTCATTGTCTTTTGTTGTTCTAGTTTTTCTTTAAACAAATGTTAAATGTTTTTTTTATTCAGAAACATTTATTGTAATTATCATATTAATAATATTTCAATGAAAATAGTTTGAAATAACAATTTAAAGAATACTAAGCTGTAAATTATTTTTTTTATAAAATTCAATTGAATCTGACGAAAAAAATAATCTAAATAAATTACTTCTGATTGGCTTATTCATTGAGGAAATAAACAAGTCTTAATTATTATTATTATAGTAATATGCATTAAGACAAGGCTTAATTTAAGAAAATAGTTTTTAAGGCATGATAGGTTCTGTTTTAGTAATACTTTATTCAAAAATGTATTATTGCTAGATTGAAAAATCGCAGTGACTTGTACTGTTATTTTTCACCTGTTATTTTTGAAAATTTTGGTAACTACACCTAAATATCTTTTACTGTTTGTGACTGTATATTTTTGTACCTTTATTCACGTAGGGGTAAAGAAAACGATAAGCTTTAGTTCATTCGAACATTTTATTTTGAACTAATACGAACGCATAGTAGAATTTACGATAAATATTTGTAATATTAATGGTTTAATAACAAAACATTGACAATAAAGCGATAACTAAGTTCACCAACATTTTATAAAGCCATAATGATTGCAATCAATTATTGTATAGGTACAAACGGACTCGCCGGTTTACGACACAATATCAAAATATTAAAGCTATTTCGAATCTGGCCAATGACACAATAGTATGAGGGTTGCCCAACCATTGCTACGGTCTTTCATACCAGTATGATCTCTCCGGGTTGAAAGGCAAACATTTTATAAATTCTTATAATTTCATCAGACACACTTATAAAATAATTTTATTACAGAATGTAACCAACATTGACAATGATTGATTTTTGAATGTTTTAAGGTTTTTTTATATTATTTTGAAGTTTTTCTATAAATAACGTACAGCTGTGCCAAAATAATAACAATATATATGTGGCAGTTTGATTTTAGCACTGGTATGAAAGATATTGCTATCACACTACATGTTGAACAACCCCCAAATAGTCTTAAATCTAAATTTTCAATGATATTAAACAACAAAATTCAATTAATTCTAACTCTAGAAAATATTCTTATCAAATTAAAATTTATCTTAAATTTGTAAAAGTCGTTGCTATTTCTGATAAAGATATGACATAAGATATTAAATACACTTTAGATTCTGTTCGATTCACTGTACATTATTTAGAAACATTAAGAGTTTACTATGACAACAATATTAGATGCAGCCTTCGATATGACGGGGAAGACTGAGGAAGACTTTCATCTATTTTACAATATTTAAAAAGTCTAGTAACAACAGTTGAAATTACAAAAATATCAATAAACAAGGGTATCGAAAGATTATAAAAGTACAAAAACTGAGCAGAAGTTACTAGTTGGAGTTGATTGATCATCTTTGCGCAACGCATCGATTGATGTTTGGACATATCCTATATTTACAAATTACAAACACATTATTAACCAGATAACGCGTACTTTATAAAATACACTTCCAAATGGCGCAAGCTGTATTACTTTTAGAAAAATACGATGGTAACCTCCTTGGATTAATGCCAAAGCTTTTGTTGTATAAATACGATTACATCTAGAGTACAAAAGCAGTCTCCAGAATAAATTCGGTAACGTGACAACGATACAAACAAATTAAATATTTCAATGCAACTCGTATGAATAAGTTTGTAC
Organism: Calephelis virginiensis; assembly: GCA_002245475.1. Classification (NCBI taxonomy): domain Eukaryota; kingdom Metazoa; phylum Arthropoda; class Insecta; order Lepidoptera; family Riodinidae; genus Calephelis; species Calephelis virginiensis. The sequence goes on along the minus strand of NJDC01001628.1, from coordinate 77,408 downwards.
CACTAATATAATTTAATAGGATTTGTTTTTGTTAAAAATCACTTATTTCAGGATCTGTATCTGCATATTTACAAGTGAAAGGGTTCCTAAGCCATGAGCAGAAGGACTTATCACTATGTTGTTTATATTTTGCAGTCGTGTGTTTTTTCGCATGAGCTCTCGCAACAGCAGCTCTTCGTGTGGGGTAGGAGTCTAAAGATGATGCATCAGAATCTCTTGGAACCGAATCATAACCAGATTCTGCACGTCTTGAAGTAGCCGCTGGACTATGTTTACCTGTTCTAGGTGTTGATTCATGACCACTATCATAACCATCTGGTTTACAACTTGCAACTATTCTAGCTACATTCTTGTCCCCTTTTTCACATTTTTCTAATCGTGGCTCAGTAGTGATAACAGGTGGTGTCACTTCTAAGTGTAAATTTGATTTCAGCTCTCTGAAAGTACTAGACGGTGCACCGTTACCTGGCAAACGATTTTCTTCACGTAAATTAGGATCGGATGCTCCATCAGGATGTCTCAAAGATGCTATTCGCGTTTCTGTTATATCATTTCTGCGATATCTTTCAAACTGACCATAAGAATTGTTATGTGTGGGATCTAAGTCATGATATGCTTCACATTCTCCTACAGCACTACTAGGTCTCGACATTGATCGCTTACAACTATCACATATCTTATCACTAGGTCTGTATGCAGGTTCACTATAGACGGAACCGTCTCCGTGGTATTCTTCAGTATCTCTTACATTACAAAGTGACAGTGATTGAAACTGTGGCGCAATCCTCGCAGAAGTTTCGTTATTGCTATCTAACATTCTCCTTGATCCATATAATTCTGTTAGTCCAATTAGTTCATCGATTCTAGAGCGAGATGACTGTAAGCTTTCGTGAGGATTTAGGTCCACACTAGGATGATTTTCAAAATTGTGTGAATACAGTCCCATTGCTTGTCTAAGATATGCTTCGTTTCTAATTTGTCTTTCAACTTCACTGTACAAAGAAAGCGTATCTGTAAACGTAGAGGCAACAGTTAAATTCTCTTGACTCAAAATCCTGAGTGGATGCTCCTCACTGTCGTATTCCATTCCAGTAAAATTAAAATCCGCTAGTCCCATACAAAATGCTATATCTTCCTCGGTCACTTGAAGACAACAATCTTGCATTGGAACAGGTTCTAGCGGTTCTTCGACTTCTATTATTTCTAAAATCTCATCTTCATCATCAGCTGGACCCTTACTAATACCATGTTGATCAATATCTCTGCTGCGATTAGAAACCAAATCATCATCCATCCTTATTCTTTCTTTATATTTACTATCTAAGCTTTCAACTGACACTTCTCTACTGCTTAAACTACTTGGTTGTATTAGTGGCAAAGCTGGCGGTATCTCAGCCATTTCTTCGCTGTCATCATCTTCATCAGGTTCTCCTTTTGATGAAGATTTTCCATGCTGTAACTTTTTACCAGAACTTGTATCTGGTGGTCCAAAATTTTCTTCTTCTATTGCTATTCCTTTTGATCCAGCTTTTAATCCAGTTCGTATCGTGGATTCTTCAACATGTATCCGTCTGGTAATTTCTTTGATTTCCATTCTATGTGCTTCAGCTTCATCGGTTAATTTGGTGTTACCGTCTTTATTTGGTGGCTTATGGCTAGGTGAACTATGTCTAGATTTGTGTATTTGAGAAGTTTGATTTTCTACCCATTTTCTAATCATGTTTTTCTTATGACTATCCATGTAGCCATAGCCAATGTTTTCATTACCATATGAATTAAGAACGCCTACTTGTAACGGTACTGTATTTGGTTGAACTGGTGCTGATTCAAATTGTATAGGAATTTTGGGCTCTTGCATTGGCCCATCAATCCATGTTTCCCGTTTTTTATTCTGAGTTTCTTTGATAATATGTCTTGCTTCAACAAGTTTTGATTTGGATATTCGTGGTCCGTCTATCCACTGCTCGTCACTTGTACTTTTTCCTTCTTCTCCATGTTTAGAAATAGATTTCTTTATAGGCAATGCTTTTGTTGATGCCGTATGTACTGGTGACGATTTTGGAGTTTGAATAGGTTGTGTTACACTTTTCAAAGGTGATGACTTCGGAGATGAATGAAATTTGTGTATAGGACTTTTTTCTTCTATAACTTTTGAAAGTGACGGTTTGTGTTTTTGTTCAGCTGCAGAACCTCTTAGGGCTTTGCTTAATGCACATCTGTTATCACCTGAATTAATATGTGGGATATAAACCGGTGGATGTTCTCCATCTGTGGCATCATCATGTGGCCCAACATAAATAACTGTATCTGCAGATAAGTCACTACTTGAAGGATCGGGTTCACTACTACTTGGCTTGGAAGCATCTTCACCAGAGCTACCACCACTACCAGCATTATTATTTGAACTATATTTTACTTTTCTTCGCCTCAACCTGTGTATTCTTGACGCTAATTGTAAAGTGGTTAGTGTATCAGAATAATTTTGAACGTTTGGCGATACATGAACTATCATTGCTGTATGACATGTAAGAGATCCAAGACACTCTTTCAAGACGTGCGTTAAATTATGTTCTCGATATGGCAAATGTCGCTGCCCATTGAAAATAGCAAGAAGAATATTTCCTAATCCAGATAATGGTATTCCACCATTAGCTTTTCCACGATCTGAATTCCCCAAATCGATTAAGTGTAAACGACTTCTACCACCAGCAACTGCAACAAAAAAAAATATTGCTTTAATTTAATTACTCGCTTTTGCTACAAGGGAATACACTAATAAATTAATTTTGATTTTTTATGTGTATACAATACATTTTATACGAAGCTTTTTGAAATTGCTGTTTTTTTATTTCAGTTTTATAAAATATGTATGTTAAAACTTTAATGATTTTCAGTTGGATCATAGTTTTCAATATGATTATTCGTTTCCATACCATAATTTTCGCCTCTGCAGTCTAGCGGTCCGGCGTCAGACTTGACTTCTTGAAGTCCCAGGTACGATCCCCGGGTCGGGCAACAAAAAAAAAGTTTTTTCTGATAAATTAAACGTTGCCCGGGATCGGGTATGTGCTCGGTTGGCGATAAGCTTGCCATCTATCAAATTCGGCACATCTTCGGCTAGTCGTGGTTGCCCTACTTGTCTGCCTACCCATTCGAGGATATGGGCGTGACGATACTTAAAACGACATACCTAAATTTTTAAGTTCTACGATCTTTTTTACAGCGTTTGATTACACAACTAATCAAACGCTGTAATCAAAAGTATGTGTAATTGTAATTTAAGTATAATATAGTCAGATTGAAAAGATTATAATACTAAGATACTGGTCGGATTGAAAAGAGTTTTGCATCGAATTCATTGACTCTTTATACTTAAATCCTAGTTGATATTTTGCTCACAGGTCGCCTCGTTGGTTGAGGTGTTACCGTACACTCCTAACTCCACCGACCAATCACGAGGTTCGAGTTGGATTCCCTATGGGGTCAGACATTTGTATGACGAACATTCAGATGTCAGCATTTCCGGGCCTGGGTGTTTATTAAATTTATTCTGCTATTTATTTAAGTATTTCTATGTGTTAAAAAAATGTTGACTGACTTCCATTGCAAAAGCATACAACTTGCATACTTTGGGGTTAGTTTTATTTAGTGTGACCAGGGATATATTTTATTTTACAGCATTCTGAGGATAAAAAAGTTTGTATCTACCTGCTCCTTTTCCCCCAACACTGTACTGATAAACATGTAATGTGTATAGAAGATGACTGTCTTTTCCCTCTTCTCGGGTTCCTCGTGTAGCTAATGCGGCATCTAAATAAAAAGCTGCCTTCTCAGCACTGTGCACTCTGAGTTCTGATTGATTTTGTAGTTGAGTTCCGAACAGAGGATCGTCCCTTAAATATACGCCTGGTGATTGTTCAGAATCTGAAAGTAATGATTGAAAACATTAATTTTAGTGTATTTTGTCAATTTATATTGATAAATTTAAGTGCTTTTTCTGAAGAAAGAAAAGAAGCGGAGGTGTCGTGATGAGAGTGCATATTTTTTTATAGTGTAATGAAGGTAGATATAGGAGTCTTAATTTATGGTTTACATGCCACGCACAGAAATAAAATTTTGAAATGTTGTGTTGTGTGTGTGCCGATATATGCATATAGATCCAAAATACTTCAACAAGCGTACGTCTGGATTATAACGTAACTCTTAGCTTTCTCAAATAAAAAAAACAGGTCTTTAACAACAAAATTCCTTTGCTTTGGTTTAATTTAATTTGATCGTTAATCAGTTTACCTAAACTTATGATCTGATTGATTAATCCTATTAATATTATAAATGCGAAAGTTTGTAAGTATGGATGTATGGATGTTTGTTACTCTTTCACGCTCGAATGGCTGAACGGATTTGTCTGAAATTTGGAAGACAGATAGATTGTGACCTGGATTAACATATAGGCTATTTTTTATCCCGATCGCACACCGGGTTTCTGTGAAAACGCGAAGCCGCAGGTAGCAGCTAGTAAGAACAATAAAATAAAATATTACCATTTTGGTATGGCGCTAGAAGATCCCTTATTTGATTTGTATTTGTGCAAAGTTCAACGGCTGAGACTCTCACTGAAAATCTGGTGCCACATTTATGTCTTTGCTCTGCGATGCCTCGAAAGAGCCAAGATATTGCACAAGGGATAGCTCCAAATGACGTTGAAGAATCCGGTCGCCCCAACATTGTGTAAGACTTTCCTGCATACACAGAACAAAAATATTAGCACATGATTAGTTGAGTTATTCTATATCGAAGTTAGTTTGCAAATCAAAGGAAAAGTAACAAGGCGTGGTTCATTATTAAAATATATTATTATCAAAGTAAAATGTATAAATGAAATAAATAATTCCAGTTAAAAAGAAAACTACTGGTTAATATAAAATTTAAGATATTTAAAAGAGTTTTTCGATTATCATAAGCTTTTATCTATTTTTATGATAGAAACCCTATTATTATTGATTAGCTAGCAACTCTGGAAAACAAAGTGTAGATTACAGAATCCTACTATTGAAACTACACCACAAAAATAGCAGACTCAGATTCCTAATTGCAAATTTAAGTAATGCACAGTCTATTTTCTCCGTTATATGGTCCAACTACACGAATTCTCTCAAATGTTATTTGGTAAGCTAGATCACATCCATTTTACTAGCATTTTTTAGTGTTATGCGTGACACATAGACAAAAAACCGGGTTGCACACCGGCAGAAGTGAAAACTGGAATATTAACGTTGTGCATTTTTGATATTTTGGAATGGTTAGGGAATAATTTTGAACGAATTGCTTTACCAGTATGAAAGTACCTACTATCATTTATGTGTGTTTTTACAATATTCATTTATTGCGCTATCGTACACAAACTTGACGACACGAACATACGCGTAAGCGCCCTACGCCGTCTTATTCGCGGAAGCAACCTGCGTCGTCTTACGAATTTTCGATCAGATCACGTGTCCTTACGCGAGTTTAGAAGTTTTTACTTTTTACCCATTCCAAAAAAAAGTGCGCAACGCCGCTCAAGAAGTTTTCACTTCAAAAATAATTTTTAAATTCGTTTATATTCTAGTCAGCTATTCCAGTTGTTTCTTTTACTATTTTATGTAGGGATAAAGTTTTCTGAAATATTGTAATGTTCTTATTAATTTAAAGCTTTATGAATGCCGAGAAACAGTTAGTATATAAAGAAACCTTCTAATTGAAACTTCCGCGTGACAGATGTGAAAACTTTACGATTGCACCATAAACACTGCAACTCCAGCTTCGTAATTGAAATTACATATACAAATTCCAGACATCTATTACAACCGGGCTGAAGTTCTTTAAATCGATCATTCCTTAGCAAATTCATTTATTGATTTCGTACATTTTTATCTATGTTTGTAAATGACCATCGCCTTGTCCTTTAATTGAAAATATTTCTGTTAAAAGATCCGAGTACTATGCGATTTTTAATAAAAGGAGATACGTTTTAAACCACGCATAGCCAAAATTTTTTGTTTTTGTTTTTTATTTCAAATCATTTCGCCAAGAGACGCCGAAGGTGGTAATGTACGTTGCCAACCTGAAGTTGGGATGTTAAGCCACGAGCAAAGTAAGTTTACCGGCTACTTTATGATCCGAACCGGAATAATATGGAGGCAGGAATAGGAAGGCGGTGATACAGATCCGGGCGAGTCGCTCTTAAGCTCTACCTAGTTAGATGTCACGGTGCTAATAACGGTAGGCCTATCCTCGCCTTTTACGAGCTGCGTGGCAGGAAGTTAGATGGTCTATTCTGCAACACCAACACGTTATTGTATTCTGCCTGGACCAACACGGGTAAGTTTAGCAACTTTTGAAAAGAATTACAAAAAATGTTTCTAAATGAAAAAATAACTTCTAAAAAGAACGTCCAACAGTTATTTTACTTTGTATTGTAACCAGTCTGTTCAAAACAATAATATACTAGAAGTTACCCGCGGTTTCGCCAGTGTACTAAAGTTACTTTGATCTCCCTGTGAAAAATGTTTAGATATCTTGATAAAAATATCTTTCAACATTCGTTACCGTCTTAACTCTAGCCTTATTATATTAACCTCTTAACCATATTCAAAAATATGCTACAACATCGCTCCCTTCCGAAGTTAAAGAAAAATAAAGACATTTTTGGATTTATAATTTTAGCATTTATTTATTGTTTAATATTATTTAAAAGAATTAGTTTGTACAAAAGGCCAACTATATTACTATGAGCATTCCGCACCAATCAACCATCGGGCCAACATAGTATGAAGTTTGCAGGTGCGAACAATTAATAATAAAATGGATATGTAGATAAATTATTGAAACTTCCGCGCGTCTCATTCGAATGCAAATGTGTCGGATGTGAGAAGTTTTGCGGTTGCACTATAAACACTGCAGCCTCAGCCTTCTTAGCTGCATATTTTAACTAACGTACAATTTTCCCCCGAGATCTGGTGAAACCGACGAAGTTTCTTCAACGGGCTATTTGCAATATAACTGTTGATTTTGCTCGTCGTCTTTATTCATGTTTCAGTAATTTATGTTTACTGTTAATTGACATTGTATTATTTCTCTTTATTTTAAAACAAAACAAAGTGACACTTGAGCCAAGCCGCTTTGTTTTATACTATGTAGTGATAGTTATTTTTTTATAAACATAATAAAACTGTATTGGTTGGGATAGAAAATGAAAGTTTTTTTCCTTGTAAAACTTAAAATTAAAACGTAATTCGTGTAGAATTACCAGATGCATTCACAGTCGCGGTAATTATCAATTACGTTTCGTTAATCAAATCCGTATTTCTTCCATTTACAGTTAAAATTAGGGAACGACAAGCTTTCATGTAATTTAATATAATACCAACAAACATAGTTAAGTCGTACTTAACGCCGCGGATTAAGGTTTTAATGCAAATTGAATGAACGCCTCTAAGAAGGAAACTCGCCTGAAACGTGGCTAGAGTCCCACGCCCACCTGGCTTAAAGAACCTCCTGCTTACTTCAAGAATTCACGACTTACTGGGAATAATTATAGCTTTATATTTACCAAGTTAAATTAGCGTAGATTGTACTAAACCTAGTTAATAACACCATACATTTTGTTAGTTAAATGGTTATTAAAAATTTTTAATCGCTTTCTAGTAAAACTTTGAAACACATGAGTTTAAGTAGGATTTATGGAACTGTACGATTATGATCATAATTCATAAAAAAAAAGTCAGTGAGTGTGAAATTAAATGAAATATATTTGTTTGCTGAACGTGTTAGAAGTTACTACATAAATATTTGTTTATACCAACATATTCTACCACATTGTGGTGTGCAAATATTTTTGCCTCGTCTCTGTGGTCTAGCGGTCCGGGTGTTGGACTTGACTGCATGAGGTTCCGGGTTCGAATCCCGGGTCGGCCAACAAAAAGAAAATTGGATTTTCCAATTTTCTAATAAAAAAAATGTTGGTCGGGGTAGAATTGTGCCCGGTTGGCGATAGGCTTGCCACCTATCACATTGTGGGACTTAGTATCTTCGGCTAGTCGTGGGTGCCTTGGTTGTAGCTCTGCCTACCTCTTCCGGGAAATGGGCGTGAAGATACTTTTTTTCAAATATTTTTGAATTTATACAAAAATATTACTGAGATTTCCGACATGTTTAAGTATCTGAAACATTTTTAAACATGTGATCTAGTTTATGGAAACGGTGGTAGTTTCGAAATGTAGCCAGCCAGCCGAAGAAACGGCAAAACAAACTCCCCGGCAGCCAGGATGAACCCTTTCTAACTCGAACTGCCACCGTTTCCAAATGACGCTACATTTCAATGATTTCGAAAATCTTAATTAAGTAAAAAAAGGGTAGCTATAGAACAGAATAATTATTTTTTTTCACATACCTAGACTATGAAATGGGTGCTTGTTATGAGTCTACAATTATCCTAAAATGGGATATAGAATTTGAGCGACGTTGAATCCTCGACTTTCTCTTCGTTTATGACTTTCCTATCCACAGTACACAAGTCCTAACACAATTGCTATATTCGAATCAACGGGTATGGAATAAGATGCGCGTAAGAATCGGTCTCTGACGCAAGCTAAATTTATAGGCGGGAGTGGTTACGCGCGTAAAACGGTCTTTGTGGGCAGACTGTTAGGTAATAGTTGTCAACTGTAGGTTAGAATCCAGCCAGCACTGGGTTATATCAATTATTTATTTCAATTAATTTATAATTAGCTCGTTTTTAATGGTATTGTATTTGTTGAATGTACAAAAAAGTATATATTTAAATATCTTAGCAACAAATCTCTAGTAAATCAATCTCTGTAGACACCTCAGTGGTCTAGTAGTCGGGTGTAAGGGTTTACTACACCAGGTCCCATGTTCAATTCACAGGTTATACAACTCAAAAAACGTATTTTTTCAATTAACAGATGTAAAATAAGATTTTGTAATAAAACAACGTTGCCTGCGATTAAATTGGTAAGTGCCCGATTAAAGACCTATCGTGATCATATTGTAGGATACTGCCTACTGCATCGTAGATTAGAGTGTGAAAATACTTTTTAAGTTTATTTTAAGAATATACTGACAGGTTTGAGAAATTAGTCGTAAAAAAACATGATAACACATCAATCAAAAGCTGGGAAACTGACTTAGCGTCTGTTTTTTTGGTTTTTTCGCTTTAACTAGCTTTGTTATTTATTATCGCATAATACAACTGCAAAAAATTAATGCTGTACATTAAAGTTTAAAAAATGCGTTTACACAGTTAAAAATGGGAAGCAGACAACATTTTTTGCCTGTCTGGCTGCGTCTCGGCGGCGATTGTCGACAGATCTTAGTAGATCTGTCGACCTCGATGGAGTGACAAAATTTGGAAAAAGGTTAAAAGACATTTTACTTTAAGAGTTTTGAAAATGAGATAAAAGACAAATGTAAACCTGGCTATAATTTCCTAACGTGTCGTCTGATTTAATATGTTGGACGGAATAAAAATTTACAAACTATATATCTCGTAATTTCCAAGTTATACGTATATTTAGTTCAGAAATTATAGACATTTCACCTCTCAGTATCAATGGTCCAACTAACTTCCACAACTTGATACTCGGAACATGAAGTAACATTTGAACATATACCCGTAGGTCATCTTAAGCTGGCTTTTGGAATTCATTATAAACTCTAACCATACTATTATTGTGAATGTCAAAGTTTGTCACATTTGACCTGAAAGTGCTTCGAGACCTGAGATCAAACATAAACTAATTTAAAAAAAAAATTGTTTAACCCCACTTAACAGAGGTAAGAATTTGCATTGGGAGTCAATTATTTATTCATCTTCAAAAAACAGAAGTCAGAAAAACAACACTTTGATTTTTCTCATACAAACTAGTAGCGACTATTAATGTCAAGAGGAACGAAATTATACTAGGCTAGTATCACAACATAAAATAAAACAAATTCACTTTCCGCTGTCTGTCCCTATGTGTGCTTAAATCTTTTAAACTACGCAATGGATTTCGACGTGTTTTTTTGAAATAGATAGTGATTCAAGAGGAAGGTTAATATGTAAAATAAGATGTAAGTTTGCCCATCCGTAAAGCTAGTAAAATATCTGTTATATAAGATATTTTCTCCTATTATATATTACAGTATCATCTTACCTAAACCTGCATGTCCGAAGCAAAAGAGGCAACCGTCCGTTCCGTTGATGACAGCATGTATCACGTCCGTCAGCGCGCTCGAGCATATTTCTGTCTGCAACAAACGATACTGATAAATACATTATCATAAAAGCAGAGTATCTTCAACTAGCCTTCTTTCTAGCTTTGAATTTTAAGTTGAACTTGGAAACAGTTTCAATTAAACCATGAATGAGAGAAGCTGGTTTATTTATGGACCCAGCGACACCCGAAGGTAGATGTGGGTAGATTTTGTAGAACTATGAGTATTCGGGGCCTTGAAATGCATTTAACATATTCGGATCAATTGCATCTTATATATTATTATTAACTAGCTGCTACCTGCGGCTTCGCCCGCGTTTTCACAGAAACCCGGTGTGCGATCGGGATTTAAAATAGCCTATATGTTAATCCAGGTCACAATCTATCTGTCTTCCAAATTTCAGACAAATCCGTTCAGCCATTCGAGCGTGAAAGAGTAACAAACATCCATACATACATACTTACAAACTTTCGCATTTATAATATTAATAGGACAAGTATATAGTCACTTATGTGGTCTAGTAATACGATGTTTGCGTTGACTACGTGAGGTCCCTGGTTTGTTTCCGTATTGGACAACTTAGAAATGTATTTTTTAAATTTTTTAACAAAAGAAACTATAGATATTACTAATACATTACTTTACGCCATGATCTTATGCGTGTGAAGATTCGTTGGTTAGATGTCGTAAAATATATTTATATTTGCTAATGGACTAACTGTTAGGGATGCTGAAGACCAAGCAAAGTTAAGAAGTAAAACCCCGCTTTTCAACAGCCAGATATGTGTAAAAGCCGGAACACTTTACCACCTAGTAATAACTGGCTGTATTAGAGGAATAATCTAGCCACCTGATTTACCAAATCGCCACCAGTGGGAATCATGTCGAGACGTCGACATGATACATATAATAGTACGATAAAGGATAATAAATGTCAAACCCATCTGCTCACTCGACAAACATCATTATAATATAATATTAGCTGTTGTTGTAGATAATAATTTATTATAACAATTAATTTAACGTAAAATGGAAACATTTTACAAATTCCGTGTGTTTTAGTTACCTCATTTGAGGTTCGTGTAGAGCTCGCAAAGAAGATAAACCTCCCAACTCGAGCACGTAAGGGAGGTTAATGCATTGAATAATTTAGAAATCTCCGGCTAAGCGTTCTTCTGAGCTAAATGTATTCACGGGATGTTTTCATGTTACAGGGATGCTGGATAATTGAGAGCTAGAAAGAATGTTTTAAGGCTAGAAGTCAGGTTTGCGGGGTGAAAATATAAAGGTTTTAAATTTATTTATTTCTTAATTGACTGTTTACAATTCTTTAAAATTTCAGTTTAATTCTTGGTGTAGATTTCAAATAAGTTTATGAAATTATCATATTTTCATTTAACTAAATATTTTGATGTACAGTTCCTTTAAAAGTTACAAATTGTTATTGAATTGCAACCAACGTAAATATTTGAGTATGAATATAAGGAGGTGCAAGTAAGTAATACTCTGTTAGCAATTTTTTTGTATGGTTTTTTTAGTTTGATTATCACGCTATACTCCGTGAACTTTGGGAATGAATGGATTCAGGTATATTCAATTAGGATTCGACAAGTTTTGTGTGTTGAACTTTATAATGCACATTTCCCATTAGTCTAGATGATGTAATTAAATGAATGTAATTTTATAAGATTTTAAACTTAAATCGTCGCGAATTAATAACATTTTTAATTATTTATACGGGATACTCACGATCTCTTTTTATTTTATTTGTCGATATTTCGGCCTAGTTGCATAGGCCGTGGTCACGACGTGGCCGAAATATCGACAAATAAAATAAAAAGAGATCGTCAGTATCCCGTATAAATAATTAAGAATGTAATTTTTTTAATCAGTTAACTGCGATCATATTCTTTTTTTGAATTATTTGAAATGTTGTGTTTCATCTTGGATTTTAAAGTATATGTCAATAAAATTGGTCCAGTTGGAGTATATATAGTTGTTAACGCGAATTCCTTATAAATTTCTTTTTTTCTTAATTTTTTTACATATAATTTATTTTATATTTAAATTGTCCATGTTTGTATTAAATTGTTTAATTAACGATTATTTATAGTAAAGTAAAAAGAAATCAAAACATATGGAACAGGATGTGTGTTTGTCTTTTCGAATTTTAATTAAATTTATATGCTGGTGTCGATAATTCAAACATGACGTATTACAAAAATATGTCAAAATCTATTCATGAGTACCGGATTAGTCACAAATAGGACCTCATCAGGTTCAGGTCGATTAAAATGTAGAGGAAAAGTGTACTTGCACAAAACAAATTTTCACTTGGCGGCGGTAAAATTCATTTCAATGATCGGGTCCAGTCTGTTGGCAGACCACCGACGCGTGCTAAGCCCCTAAGCTCCAGTCAGCTGACGTCGACCGCTCTGAGTTATAGCTGGATGCAGTTAGCCGTAAGGCATAAACATACTCATAACTATATCGGCCAACTGCCAACACTATACTTGATGGCATTAGAAAATATATCAGCTTAAATTTATTTTCTGAGCTTTTTGGGGTATTATCGAAATATACGTACATTTTCAAAAAAAATTTCCATGGTGTCGGATTTGTGACATACCAGATAATATGCGCGACTCCGCCTACGTAGACATTTAGCTCTTCCGCAAGAACCGGGGCAGGTGTCTCTTTTACCAACTTACCTAAAGTTGGAAGTCATGTGTTCGATTCCCTTATATTTTTTTAATGTATGTTAATTTCTCCGTCATTTCTGAAATGATTTAAGTACCATTTGTACCACTGCCACCAACACAAGATCTGATAATGGAATCCCGGGGAAAAATACTTAATTTTTAACAGACTTCCAAACAAGGTGGAGGTTATATGTTCGACTACTATATATTTTTTTCTATGTATGTTAATTGATTTCTCCATCATTTCTGGACAGGTTTTAGATATCCTTTTTTTATTTAAATGCGTACTTCCGAAGTGGTCTCATCGCCACCAAGTCGGGATCCCAGGGAAATCAAGAAAACTACTCAATTTTCAGTACGGAGATAACTCACTTATGAAAATCGGCTAAAACATCCATGGCCTATAGACAGCATAGATATTATAGATTTTTTAGCTGTATTTTAGCCAAGATTAGGTCTTTTGTGCAAGTATACTAGATGCCCTTATCTCGAAAACGATATATGACACTGTTATTAAGACGACAGGAATAGGTGAGACGATGGATTCCTATGCGGCCAAGCTACTGCACAGTACTACCACCAGTAGTTTTATTGACCATTAGCGACGTAATCTATAGTCCTCTCGAAAAGTTAGATGTTGATAGAAAACGTATTTAGCATGTTTCGTGTGTTGTTTAGTAGAATTTCGTTAATTAAGTTTCACTAGCTGGCCGACAGACGTTATTGTGTTATATGAATCACTACTTTAAAACCAATTCTTGCATATGCTTAGAAAATTACCAAATTACAGTTAGGTATATTTTCTGATCAGGAGAGCCAACAGTTTCTTCGCTATCTAAAACAAAATCAAAAACCGTGACATGAGATGTGTTGTATATTACATAAAAGATAGTGCACTGAATTATTTAAAGAATGTGTAATAATAGTGTCTGTTGTTGAAAATACTCTTAGTTCATCGAAAGTCTAAACTTTGTTATTTTGACAAAAGTAAGTTACATGTTGAATTCCGTCGAATACATTTCATTAATGGCCGTTAGGTTAAAATATCGAACACAAACTACGTTAATGTAATACGTTACACACAAACTACGTTAATAATGAACAAGGTCCTGTTGGTCTTAAAATAAAAGAAAACGTATATTTAAATTAAAAAAAATAAGAACGTCAAGTTAAAATAAAATACGATTGCTAAAGAAAAATGATTGAAGTCCATATCAAAAGAATTCTTATATTAAAAGGGACCTAACATATTACAGATATTTATTTAAAAAAAAAGATAACTTACAAATACTTACACAGAAAAAATAATAGAATACACGATCTGATAAAAACTTGTTGGAGCGGAGAGGATTTTAACCCACTAATGTCGCAATACAACTTGATCGGGTAGCTGCTGATAAACAAAAGGTTGATAAATTGATACGTGTAATAAGCGTGAGTATATCACCAGTTATTATAATTTACTCTTCGTATATGACTAATGCATAGCTGCTCTGGATTTCTAACTTGCTGAATTATTTCACCATTTTCAATTCCTATGCTGTGTAAAAAAAAGTGTTACAGACGTTAGTAACCCTTAATTTAATAATAGGATGAGTCTACGTGCTTACACATAACCATTAATTTTAATGTAAGGATTATCTTGTAGAAACTTTAATGAGTCTGTTTTAGCTGCAAATTATCCAGCATTAGGTACAATGTTATTACAGCGCTTTGAGGAATATCATCCGCTAAACAAACAATACATTTTGAATTAGGTAGAAATGTAATCACAACGGCTACAAATTAAGCTTCAGTAAGTGGCTAATGCACCGGCGAACAGAGCACCAGATAAAGGGGATTACACAATATTAATGACGATGCGGACTGCGCTGTCGCACTGGAACGATTTAGTGTGGAGGGTACATAATAAAATATCATACATGCAACATGCAGTGACTGGATGAATGACTTTTGTATTAGTCAATGAGTGAATGTTTATGAAAATATTGAAACATAATTGTAAGTATTTGCAATAAGTATTCAGGTTAAACTGAAAGTACTGTGCTTTGCATAATGAGAGTGAAGATCAAAATTAAATGTCAGATAAAACATTAGATAAATATTAATTACTGTGCAAAAGAAACAGTATGTTCAAAGCAACATTCGACTAAAAGTCTAAACAAACCATGTATATGCAATCAGCTGATACTATTAATCCGCAGTGTCTGTATCTGTATTTAGATTTTTGCTTTACAAGAACCATCTCCTAACTGACATAACAAAAAACGACGGGTTGAACTCCCGGAGTGCCAGCAGAAGTGAAAGCTTAAATATTAACGTTGTGCATTTTTGATATCATGGAATGGAATGAATGAAAAAATGGAAAATGAATTTTGCACGAATTGTTTTTATTATCAGTATGAAAGTACTATCATTTATATGGTACAATGCGATATTCATTTATTGGGCTATCGTACACAAACATGACAACACGAACATTCACGCTGGCGCCCTGCGCCATCTTATTCGCGCAAGTCTTAAGAATTTTCGATCAGGTCACGTGTCCTGACGCGAGTTTAGAAGTTTTCATCCATTCCAAAAAAAGTGCGCAACGCCGCTAAAGAGGTTTTCACTTCAAAATTTTTTGTTTTTGTTATGTGAATTAGGAGATGCATCAATTAAAAAAAATATTTATTCCGTTCATGCGTGATGCGACGACCGAAGACGACCATTTATGAATATTATATAATTTCTAGATTTATAGATATGGGGTGTAGTGAGATGTGATGAGATAATATTATGACATAGCAAACATCAATTTTTGAAACTTTTAACACAAATCGATGAATGGCCATCTAATAAATTGGATTTAAGCACATCTGACTCACGTATGATGGATTCCATAGAGTCGAAAAACAATTAAAATTTATTTAAAAAAAATATTACCATCTTTATATAAATGATGATTATATTGACGATGATTACATAAATGATGATTATAATGACGATGATTACATAAATGAGGGTAATAAATGGCAATTCATCGATTTGTGTTCAAAGTTTCTTAAGTAAAGTAAATTCGATTGTTAGTTAGTCCGGCTCTAAGGGGCCCATCTCCCTTCCTGCCAGGCAGGTCGTAAAAGACGAGAACAGGTTAAATTAGTCATTACTACCAAGACCACTGGTGGCAGTGTGGAGGGCTTCAACTCGGCTGGGAAGGGAAGAACCGTATTATCTATTCTAACCTAAAATTTAAGGTAATTTTCATCCTAGTTAGTTAATTAGGGTTAAAAATTAATTTGCAGTAGAAGGATTGTGCTGTAGTTATGTGAAATGGAGGGAAGAATATATGAAAAGTAATAAGAGTAAAGTCTTACAATTCAAATTCAAATGTTAAACGTTATCTAAAACAGTAAGTTTTGTGCAACTTGTCATAAAAGAACTTACGCGAACAAAGAAATGTAACCTAGAAATATGAAAAATACATAAAATCAAGGTTCAACTTTAAAAGATAAAGCTTACGACCAACTTCCTAAGACATTTTGAATGTTCTATGCTCTCGAAAATGTAGAATTTACTGAGCACGGTCGCTGATACCGAACGCTGCATAGCCTTTTAACAATTTAAACATGAATTTTGCCCCGTTGAGAAATTTTTGTGCATGAAATTGTGGAGCATCGCGACAAGGGGTTCTTTCCAAACCATCCAAGTTAGAAAATAGTCGAGAACACTGGAACTTTTAAGATGTTTTTCTTGTTACTTTATACATAAATGTTACAAGTTTTAGAATACGAATTTCAAATTTGAGTGTTTTTATTGGTTCTTTTATATTATATGTACGAATAATTTCGGGAGTGTAACTGTATGAGGAATCTTGAGGGTGATCTTTAGCGGTCACCCACCCTATAACTTCCAATTTTTATGATATTGGAAGGCAAATAAGCAGACGGATTTGCTGATGGTAAGAAATTCATGCCGCCTAGAGACGCCAAAGGTGGTAATGGTGCGTTACCAACTTGAGGCCAGGATGTTAGGCCTCCAGCTTAAGTTTACCGGCTACTTAACCACCTGAACCGGTACACGTCAACGGCTATCACTGACGTTATGGCGGCAGGAATAGATAAGATCAAATACAAAAGATAAGAGAAAATCTAGCACCTCGTCAGATGTCACGGTTTTAGTGACGGTAAGCCTTTTACGAGCTGCCTGGCAGGAAGGTAGATGGTCTTTTCTGAAATTTATTTGTTACGGTTGAATATCTACGAAGTGGGTAATCTGAGGCAATTTTTTGCGGGTGTTCGAACGAAAGTATACCATCGAAAGCTAACATTTTCGCTACAGTAACTCAAACTTGAGCAATCTTGCAGCCGTCTCCTCTTCCTGGCATTTGTAGAAAAGCTGAATATCGTGTATTTTTTTTAAATTTCCGGATTTTGCATCAATTAACAGACATTATGTGATTGATGAAATTTAAGAAATCGCTTAAACATAAAAACGGCTCTTACCTGCGAATCGTCTTGAGAAAATATAGCGTCGAAAGCAAACATCTTCGGAGCAGCCACTCCTACCTTCCTATCTTCGGGGGCGCTTGCGGCTGGGGCGGTCTCGCACAGCGTCACCTGTTTCTTGCGTTTGTCCAACGAGAAAGTTTGTGTACCGCTAGTGAAGGGACCTTCGCCAGAAGCTCCCACTCGTAACATTACTTTGACCTGTAACAATCGAAATGTAGAGATTTAAATATTAATTAATATTTTTCAATGTTTTCCATGTTTGAAAAATTTAACTAAATTGGAAAAATCAACGGGGACTTATCACTACATACTATAAAAACAAAGTAGCTTTCTTTGTCCCTGTGTCCCTTTGTATGCTTAAATCTTTAAAACTACGAATTGGATTTTGATACGGTTTTTTTAATAGATAAAGTGATTGTAGAAGAAGGTTTATACATATATTTCATACCCGTGTGAATCCGGGGAGGGACGCTAGTTAATGTTAACTGCTTTCATTAGGTTTCGTACAATAGAGGATCGCCATAGATACATATATCGCCAGATATAAAGGAACATTTAGTTCGATAAGATTATTTGAAACTGAGAATAATGAGTAAAACGCACTCAATATTTAACAACACGGCGGTCTGTTTATTAATAACCAGGTCAACAAAATTAGTAATTATCCCATAATCCGTATTTGAGCATCCACACTTGGTAATTCAAAGCCAACTAAAACCATTACGATAAGTAGTTCGCGAGAGATGTGATTAGTTACATAATTCTGAGCTCGCGTCTCGAGTAATTACACGAGAATTAATTACTCCACAATCTCCTTGAATTACCGAGTTGGGAGTATGAGTAATATCACCTGGCAAACAAGTGTTGTATGAACTTCTTTAATTACATTATTATTAAATCGTCATAATATTGAGCAATTCTATATGAGTTATTGTTTTATAAGATCAATCTGTTGGCACCTGGTGAAAGTTGCAATTTTATTCAGATTTTGCTTAAGTAGGTACAGTTTTCGTTTAACCTGGGATTTTAAGACGTTGGAATGTGACGACTCCGTCACACGCCAATGATTCCTGAATTATAACACCAGTGCGTTCACAACTAAATGATACCTAAAAGTGCATCTGAAGTAGCTCGCCTGAACTGGTATCAACGCCTTATCTACACCAGCAGCCATAACGTCAAAGCTCTGTGCTCTGTGTCAGTTTCTTTGATGGAAGGAACCCAGTTATAAAACCATGGTACTAAACCAAAGCAACCTACAATGTTTTGGTTTAGTACCATGGTTGGTATCGCGTTTTTAAGCGAAGGTTTCCTCTTACCATTAGACAGTAGTGTAAAAACAGGCAGTGAACTTATGGCGAATAATAATAAAATAATAACCTATTTGAAATAAGAGATGGCGCTATTTTAGATCAGTTGCCAGGTAACCGCTGTTATTTTCAATAATTTACAGAAATATCTTTAAAACAAAACCTAGGCCTATCTTTATCTGCATATAGGCCTCTGTGGTCTAGCGGTTAGTTGTTGGACTTGACTGCATGAGGTCCCGGGTTCGAATCCCGGGTCGGGCAACAAAAAAGAAATTTGGGTTTTTCCAATTTTCTACTGAAAAAATGTTGCTCGGGATTGGAAATGTGCCCGGTTGGCGATAGACTTACCACCTATCACATTGTGGGACTTAGTGTCTTCGGCTAGTCGTGGGTGCCCTGGTTGTGCCTCTGCCTACCCCTTCGGGAATATGGGATGAAGATGCTTTTTTTTAGATTATTAATTTTGGCCGTTAGTCATTTCATTATCCGTAGTTAAGCATCAAACCGCCGTTATGCTAAACCAAGTAAAACTATTACGATAAGCAGTTCGCGGGAAATGTGATCTGTTACATAACTCTGAGCTCGAGTCTAGCAAATAACTGAGAGTAATTACACGAGAATTAATTACACCACAATTTCCCCGAATTACAAAGTCGGGAGTATGACTAATATGAGCTGGCAAACAAAAGATATATGAACATTTTAAATTACATTGGTTTAATTACTAGATTGTCTTTTTTTGTTATGATATAGGCAAGCAGGCGGCTTTTCTTTTGGTAAAATACGACCATAGCGAGAATTAAAGCGATTGCGGCAGGAATTGTATAGGCGGTGGCACCAGTTCGGGGATACTGCTGTAAAATGACCGCCTCGTTGGTCGAGTGGCTAGCGTACACGCCTAACTACACCGACTAACCGAGAGGCTCGGGTTCGATTCCCGACGGGGGCAGGCATTTGTGTGATGAAAATTTAGATGTCTGCATTTTCGGGTCTGGGTGTTTATTAAATTTATTCTGGTATCTATTTAAGTATTTATATGTATTAGTATCGTTGACTAACACCCATAACACAAGCATATAATTTGCTTACTTTATGGTTAGATTCAATTTGTGTGATTTGTCCAGAAAAAAATATGTGGTAGAGCACATAATAAAGACTTACTGCACTGGTGGAATAAACCGTTAACTTAATAGATTATCAAGAATGAGCGATGGGGTTGTCAAATTCCACGAAATAGTTATATATCGGAGGATACCAGTTATGATTACTAGATGTCTACATAACATCCAGTCCAGCATTTTAAATTATTAAATTATTTTATATAGTTTAATACACTTGCACTGTTTTACTGAATAAGTGCAAGTGTATTCACATATATAAAGTAATACATAGTGGAGTTTTAACAAGTGTCAAGGGTAGAAACAATTGAATGTATTAGATTATTTGTGGTTGCTAGTCAATGGAGCCATCATTACACTATAAAACAATTTTACACTGATTACTGGGTTGTGTTGGATTTAGGAAAAGATAGAGAATAATGTAGGCGCGTCAAACCTATACTACCTACGAAATGCAAATTACACAAACCACAGCACACAAAGTATTGGAATCGTTCCAACCGCCATTGCATCCCTACAAAGATTAACTCCTTCGCTTTTAATCAGCTAATACGCGTAATTCGGCTCACTTCCCCTAACACGTAGATCTTCCGATATCGAAAAGACGTATTTAAACATTCGTTCCTTACACGTTAACTATGAAAAAGAGTTCTTGAACAAATACGAACTAGAACTAAATTATTTCATATAATTTCTTTATAACATATCTTCAAAATATACTAATAATCATACATAATAATATTACAACACCGCGAATGCAATATTTGTGGTTAATTGCTTTTAAATTCAATGAATAAATAAAAAAAACACATTTAACAGTCATATATCATTACCTGTGAATCAGCCAATCAAAAGCAATAATGTCATTACCACAAATATTTAATGTTGCCATCGGTCAGTCTAGGAGATCAAAGTAAAGTTAAATAAATGCATATTCACGATGTTGTAATATAAGCGGCGATACGTATACATTATGTAAAAAAATGTGTATATTTAAAAAAAAAGTTAGAATTGGCTACTTTTCTGAGTTTCGTTGTATATTCATGATGGTATTATTTTAATCATTCCCCCGAGTTCATATTTTTGGATTTGTCAATGCCTTTGCTTTTGTTAAAAAAGTTTACATTTTTCAAATATTTTTTATTTATAACTCTTGCGTGACGTAACTAAGTGACATTATTGTTCGGAAAATGCAAGCGCAATGAGAATAGCGCGATATTGAAACATTATATTAATCATTTTAAAAAAAAATATTTTACAACAGTTTTTGACATCTTTACGACTAGTTCCCGTGGGGAACAGTTTATCAATCTCGATGATTCAGTCAAAGAGACAAGAGGAAGGTGTTAAAAATATTTGTTCTTTATACATTTATTGTACGAGAGTAACTTTCGACTCGATAATTCGAGACCGTGAAAACTTCATGATAGGAGTACTGATAAGCCATTGTTATGGGAGGCGCATTGCTTGATTACGGTTTCAGAATTCCATTACATGATTACATGTTCACGCTAATTTGTGAAATGTGTGGCGTGAATTATAAATGTGAATATATTACATACATACATACATACATACATACATAATATCTTGACATCATTAATGTCTCAACAGACGTATTTGATGATCATGACTATACGATAACATGGCATGGCATTCAAATGGCGTATATGTCAAAATACAACTTTTAGTATGATTAAACAACAAAGAATAAAAAAGTTTTTCATATAATATACGAGTATCTTTTAGGCTTTTTAACTACAAAGATGGTTTCTAGATCAAAGTGTCAAAGAATGAATAGCTACATAATAATTTTAAATTACTCTAACATATACGAAAATACAAAATGTTTACGACACAAAATATTATTTGTTTTGGTAAAACGACAGCTCATATTTGCCAAAGTTACTTTTTAAAAATTATAATGATTTTATGAGTCATACATAGAGGAATGTTATATTTTATCTCGTTTCTTCTATTAACTATATATAACTATTTAAGACCCGGGGATTGGACTCTATATATGTTTCTTTTAACTTCTACTTCATCTACTTCACCAAAAATTAAAGCTACCTATGTACTTACTGTCTTCTCTACAATAACCAAAAAGTAGAAAAGCAGGTAATGACTATGAAGCAGTAAAAGTTAGTCAAAATATGTTGGCGTTGATTACACGGTCTCGGTTTTGATTTCCGTGTCTAACTTTTTTAAATTTAGTAACAAAAACGTGATTTCCCAGGATTAGATAAGTGCCCAGGTGATGATAGGTTTCCCACCTATGACATTGTGGGACCTTCGGTTGATGGGCGTGTCCACGTTCCGATCCGCTTACGCTTAAGAACGTTACTTTATGATCTTTGTGGAAAAAAAATCAGTTAGTGGATACCTTGGTTGTACTATTACTTAACACTACAAGAATACGAGATTATAGATACTTTAAGAGTACCAATTCGGGTGAATTGATGCAGAACTATGTTCGACAGCTACGAGAGATGTAACCATTTTACTCGAACTAAGCTACAATACCTAATTGTAGAATCGAAAACAGACATTATAATGCTTCCTATGACGTTATCGGTAAACGTGGAGTAAGCCGTTGATGAGATAATCCTTAATCCTGACAGATTAATGCGAGAGTGCTGGCCCACTGATATCTGCGTTTGCATTTACAACCTGCCAAAAATTGAAAAGTTAATCCATTTACACACAAACTGTCTCAATGTAAAAGTAATCTGGGAATAAGAACTTTGCTTACTACAGGCCATGCGTGATACATTCTTTTTAACTTCACACTGATCTGTGGTATAAGTTGCGCTGCACATCTTAGACTAAAATGCTAAGCTTTCTGCGTAAATACGTTTATCCTTTTAACCAGGGTCATGGCATTGATGTTACGGCGCTAAGGAAAGTTAAGTGACCTATCCGGAGACTCTATCTGTCTAATACTAGCCTGATCGACCGAGTTAGTAAAACAATTTACTATTTTAAATTCCACTTGTAGGCTATGGTGTTTTTTCACCAAGAAACAGGCTAAAAAAACAATATTTAAAAATGAGGCGCACTTAGTGTTTATGTAACTTGGTTCTGATTTTTTATTTGTTCGATTTGTTTAAATCTATGGTCATGTTATATTTTCAAATACTAGCAGGGCTAGCATGTTAGTAGCAACAATTTTTCCCACGAGAGTAGATATTATTCTGTGCACATGCACTACTCACAGACCACAAGAGTTCGTTTATCTTCTTGTTATTAGCACGCCATCTCCTTTATCAAAATCAATTACTTTGTTTCCAAACTTTATGAATATAGTTTGTGCTCCATCTGTGATCTTTTATCGTTACCATCAATATATTTGTTTGTTGTGTAAAATGCATGGTAGTATGTGTAATATTTTATTTTTTTATTAAATGCATTTTATAAGCATCATTATTGAAAAATATTAGCGTACTACTCCTACACATAAACTTTAACCTTCTTATTAATAAACATGGACTAAGATAGGAGTAAAATTAAGTCAATATTATGATCTGTATTACTTTGTAATAAAGACTACAATTCCAGGTTGAACCTTAGAGTACTTTACACTGTTTTTATTAACAAGATGGCAAGTGTGCCAAACTTCACACTTCTCCGTCTGCGCGATTTTTGTAAAAAGGGGTCCAAAGTTTTTGCTTCACGTGTCAATACTATGATAAATTATTATACATATAACCACAACGAAAAGCTTAATAAAAATTAAACTTAAGTAAATCACGTCAAACGACTATTATTTCAATACTAGCTGTTCTGTGTGCCTAGTGTGAGTTTTTGAAATGATTTACTTTACTATCGCGTTTACGTTTAACGACCTTAATGTATGGAGTTATTGTCAGCGCCTCTAGCGGATAGTCGAAGCAACAAAATTATTAGATACATTTGGATCGTCCAAACGCAAACGCGGTAGTAAAGTAAATTCGTGCGAAACTGACACTCAGCAGACTGGAGAACTTCATTCCAGTTGATATGTGATATATTTAAATGTTGTTTTTCCTAGTTCCTTGAAGTTGAACGAAAAGTATGCTATATCCGTCTACTGGTTCTAAACTACTCCCAATCAATCAATCAATTTTCATTTTCAGCAAGATCGGTTCAGTCGTTTTTAAGTAATGAATAGTGGAATTAATAGAACTTTCTGTAAACGTACATGAAGACAAACAATGACAATTTCATCATGTATTGATTTTTAGAACAGAATTTAGTTCGTCCTGTAAAACTAAACTAAATACGTTTAGTTGTTTTTTCATAAAAAAGTAACAAACATCTATCCTCTCAATCTTTTGCATAAAACGTACGAACACTAAAGTCAATAAAACTTTCTCTACGTGTGAACACATGCTAGCCCTGCTCTGCGTGTTCCCCCTGTATACTGTCTTTAATTTCTGATAGTAGTGTTGATAATACTTGCCTACGTTTGGTAGTTGTGGTTGTCGTTTCTACGCGATGATATCGTAGCAACAGCACTACGCTACGCCGTAGCCTGGATAGTTTATTTCTCTACGACTAACCGAGAAGAACCTTCTGCAAGTATTTTTAAATGCCTTCAAACAGGCGGAGGTTTGGCAGTATACTTTTTGTTTTTGTTTGTTAAGTCTTTACTCTACAAAGTATGACTAGCTTCCACCCACGGCTTCAGCAACGTAACAAATACTACAAAATTATTTTTAAATTGTAATCTATACGTTTTTCCGATCTATAAACTATTGTAATTGTAATTGTAACTGTAAACTTTAGAGCTACTGTAGAGGTATGTAAAAAAACTGTAGAGTGTAGTAGTTTTAGCATGAAAACGTAACAAACATCCATCTATCCCCTTAAACTTTTGCATATATTTTGATTTTGATGTTTGTTTTTTTGGTAAAGTAGGACAGACAATTTTTGAGTTGAGTTTTCGTAGCTACATGTTTTGCGTATTTGTATTAATGTGTATTAGTGAACTAGTTGATTCGGCAAACTTCATATCGCTTGATATTAACCGCTACTGGCAGTTTGAATGGAAAAAATAAAGTATCGTTTTCCCACTTTCCCTTCATTTATATCGGGTTTTGGCTTCATAAGATTCTTCTCCTGACAACAACCAACTCGGCAAAACAATTACCAAAACTGGTCCATCCATTCAGGCATGATGCGATGACCACGTGAAATGGGGATTCATTTTTATATAAATAGACTTCCCCCTCATGACAACCCATAGACTTTGTACATTGTGCTCATAGTACTCGGTCATTATTTTGCTATAATGTTATTTTAAAACTGTGATAACTCTTGAGACATTTATTTAACTTGAATGATTGAAAGGGCAGTTTCGTTTCAAATTATACACTTGTGATGAATAACGTATTTACTATACCTTCGCTAATTATGCATTATTTTGGAACAAATGTGGTTAGCATAAAAAAGGTTATGGTGAGCTAACCTTAAAAAAAACATTTGCTACGCAGACTTTTTTAGAAATTTTAAGGAAAAAATTTCTGTCATGCATTTTACGAAACTTAACTATTTACGCAGCGCATGCCACGGAAAACCTCGTAGAACAAAATCCCCTTTTTGAAACATTCTTCATTATTTCTACGCTCTAATTTATCTCATTGTAATGACATACAGGTTAGCCTTTCTAGATAAATGGGGTATCTAACAATAAAATAATTTTCGAATCGGATTTGTAGTTCCTAATATTAGCGCGTTCAAGTAAACGAGCAAACTTTTCCACTTTATAATATTATAAAGTATTGATAAATAATGTTATTTACTTAGAAATTTAAGATCATTTGAAATACATTTCTTCCAATTTACGATTATATTATCGAATTTTGAGTAAGATGAAAGTAAATTTAGTAACCATCTAGATACAGGCATATTAATTACACAAATGTCCGAATCGGGAATAGAGGTCCAGCTTCGTAAATATCCAGTGGCGTTAAGCGTGTATTATAATATAATGAGAAAATATGCGAACAGAACTACTGAAAATCTCTCTTGTAAAGTTAGATCACTATAATTCGTTTAAAGTTAATAGAAAATTCCATCGCACTGAACGTAAATGCGTTTCAGTGACAAAGTGGTCGCGAGAAAAAATACAAATCTGTTTGTCAAGAAGCGAAATGGTTTCGTCACTGGTGTCATTTTTCCTTTTTTCTTTTTGCGTCCTCGTAAATAACGCAAAAGAATCCATTTGTGTCCTGACAGCGTTGTGATTATCTTCCGCTGTACCGTTCACTCTCTAAAAGCTTCAGTAATGAAGTTGTTATTTTCGAACTTTGTTTTGTTTATCTAAACATAAATAAAATAATATTAAGATAGAGAATGTTTATCTAAATTATATTTGTATTTGAGTATTTCCATGTATCGGTACCGTAACACAATCATATAATTTTCTCACTTTGGTATAACATTGTTTCGTGTCATTACTTTATTATCTTCACGCCAAGTCCCTTACGTATAGGCAGAGATAATCGAGTGCTAAGTACCACGATCCTCGCAGATCTGCCTAGCTTCTTTCATAAAGTAATTGGTGTATTTGTTAACTTCTTTTATAAAAAATACACGTCAACAGGTTATCGGTCATGCTTTATGCCATTGGTTATTCGCTAAGCTTTGGTTTGATACCTTTGATTGGTTGTAAAGAGAATAAATGTCGGAACATAGATGTTGTATTATTGCCCAACAAGCCCACAACGTTACGTACCAGAAAATTGTTTGTTTATCTGAAGGATAGGTAAATTCGCCTCGGTGGTCTAGCGGTCCGGGTGTTGGACTTGACTGCATGAGGTCCCGGGTTCGAATCCCGGGTCGGCCAACATAAAGAAAATTGGATTTTTCCAATTTTCTAATTAAAAAAAATATGTTGCTCGGGATTGGAAATGTGCCCGGTTGGCGATAGGCTTGCCACCTATTACATTGTGGGACTGAGTGTCTTCCGGCTAGTCGTGGGTGCCTTGGTTGTACCTCTGCCTACCTCTTCGGGGATATGGGCGTGAAGATACTTTTTTTATAGGTAAATTCTTGTTAAATAAATGCTATGTATATGATATGATGTGTGTGCCTTTGAGTTTTAAACCAACGATATTGCGAACACATTTGATTATATTTTATGGAGAAAAAACTTACCATTCTTTTCAGCGTACAGTGTCGATAGCGCAGTGTAAAATTAACATACTCTTAGAGTCTTTTTAATAAACATAGACTAATGTACTCAAAGGTTAAAGTTGATATTATAGTCCCTTTTACACTGTGATAAAGAATATAATATCAACTTAAGTTTACTCTTAATTTTAGCCTTTGCTTTTTAATAAGGTAGTTACGGGAAATAATCATAACATGCATATATTGTTACAAACTAAAAGACCCGCCGAACTTTGTTTTGACTGACAGCAAATACCGATTTGTAAGGAAAAACTTAAGGTGTTGCTTTTTACTGTTTTTCTAAATCTTATGCTAAGTCAAAGATGAATAATAATTGATTTCCCATACAAGTTTCCATCTATTTGGTGGATCTTCAAGCACAATTATGCCAAGTTTATTATATTCGTCATAAGTGTTTTTGGAACACATGTTACAAATACGTTAAACAAATCGCAAATGTAATAACTACGCTACGGTAATTTTTTAAAGTACATTCATTGGATGCCCAGTAATATTTAGATATACTTACGCGTTATATTAATAATGAACTACACTTAAAGCATAAGTAGCATAATTAAATGTATACGACCTTTTAACACACGACAGTAACTTCTTTACTGTTTTTTTATAAGGCTTTTATAAGTTTGACGTATTTGTGTGTATGTCTGTCTGTCTGTCTGTGACTTCGTAACTCGTGATTGATTGGATTTTTTTATTAAAATTTGACGTGATCACGATTGTGGGTAGAGGTTTATAGATACAGATGGATTTAGTAGGGGATTTTTCAATATTTAAAAAAAGAAGGTTCGGCACCACTATCTATTTTTGTTTGTATAAATTTCATGGCATCAAGAACACATTCTATTTGTTGACCTTCCTGTACAAAAAAGTTAGTAGCTACACGAATATTTAATATAACAGCTGTTTATTCGAAAGATTAACTTAATTTAAAAATTCCAAGAAACAAAATCAGTGTCCCAGATTCCAATCCAAAATTTGGGGTAAATTTAAGCCAAAAGTACAGTCGTGACGACATGCGGCCATGCATAAAATTAAAGACGGGTAATGAAACGGTGCGCGTTCGCCAAGTGCTAAGCTGAGATATTCCTGTAATAAAGTTTGGGAGGCTTCGGCGGGGCGACACGTTTGAGAGCACACGAGAATAGAAGACGAGCTTTTTATAAACGTAAGCTTCTTATCTTCGTTATTTTGTGATCCTTGAAGTAGCGCTGTTCTACTAGACATTATATTATATAAAATTATAAATATAAAAATAAATGATACAGGTTGCAAAATTCTACTTTTAGTCCCACTGCAACTATTGCTATTTTATAAAACCTAGTGCGCTAAATATGAATTTGTTGTATCAGTTATAAACCTTTTAAATGAATTCAGAAAAGCCTCTTATTTAAAAAATGATTGGAATATATTAATCAAAGTTGTTGTAGTAAGTTGTAAAAAAAAATTGTCTAGACGCTGCCGGTGGCTACGTCCGCGTATTGCAGCTATAAAATCTCCCGCGGGAACGCGTTTAGATACACGGTTAAGAAGTAGCCAATGTTACTCTCGAGTCTCGTAAGTGCCTTTACAAAAAACCTAATATCGTTGTTGTTTTGTGACAGAGGACAAATAATCACAGGCTTTCGCTTTTATTAATAAATAATAGTATTGAATATTTAAGATCTTATGAGTTTTGCATTTGTAAACCAATATGATTCTTGTTTGAGAAAATCAAAGTAACTACAGTATATTTTAATATGGGAAATTTAACTAATTTTAGAAAAAAGTAATAATAGCATTAATATTACAAGAGAAAAGTTACGTATCGTCACGTCCCTATAACCGAAGAGGTAGGAAGCACAACCAGGGCACCCACGACTAGCCGGAGACGCTAAGTCCCATAATGTGGGAAACCTATCGCCAACCGGGCACATATCCAATCACGAGCAACAATTTTTTTATTACAAAATTTTAATAACCAGATTTTCTTTTTGTTGCCCGACCGGGGAATTGAACCCGAGTCCTAATGAAATTAAGGTCAACACCTAGACTGCTAGACCACACAGACGAAAAAAATACTTTATAATTTTCAAAAAAATACTTTAAAGTCCGTATCTCCAAAGAGGATCCAAGATTAGCCGAAGCCTTTTAATCCTTCAATGTGATAGCTAGTAAATAGCAACCAGCAACGGTTCTGACCAATGAATACACAGAATTCATAATTTACAGTGATTTTATTGGTAACAACTGTGAATCATGAATATCTGTAGTATAAATACAAGCATTTTTCCTGTGTTGGTCCGGATCCAATAAAGAGAATATACCATCTGCCTCTCTGCCAGGCATCTCGTAAGAGACGACCACTAGTTAAAATAAGCTCATAATAAGACCACTGGCAGAAGGCATGCCCCGGTAGGAATCCACCGCCATGCCTATTCCTGCCGCCATTATGACTGTGCCATGATCTGGCCCGTAATGTAGGGCCACTGGCCACGGGACAGCGACGCAACTGTAACATCTACAGTGACTATAGGCCCCGTTTATCTCTTACCATCAGGAGAGATGTGTGGTTGTTCGCTGTCCTCTCTCATAAAAATAACTAGTTTCATATTTTACAAAGCACGGAATACCAGCAGTCAACATTTTTATAAACATAAGCTTCTTACCTTCGTTAAGAAAATGTTTTCTCTAAGGAAATAGCACAGTTACAAAGTGGTATTATTAAAGTTGCAGCTTTACCTTAGTTTTGTACTTGTACTTCGAATATTAAAAAAAATATTTGAGTGGAAATATTATATGTTTACAATAATTTATAATTTTACAAAAAGAAAGGCGTTTAGGTTCATGTATTTTTTAATGATTATCCTTTCATATCCTTTATTTTCTTTATTATCCTTTAATTTCATTATCCTTTAGTAATGTTTAAAAATGTTTTAATTGGATATGTGCCTAGTTGGCGACAGGCATGCCACCTATCATATTGTGGGACTTAGTGTCTTCGGCTAGTCGTGGGTGAAGATATTTTTTTTTTACATTAAGACGTATGTACATGTGTTAGCTTTTTATTAATACATTTATTTTTGTATAATGTGTAAAGCAACCAAAAAAAAAAGCAAATGTATTTTTTCAGGATTTTGGTGATATTGACAAGTTCATAACTGGAAGAATATATTATCTGATAATATCTATGTATGATTTATGGTTCTACATATGTGTTTTACTAATATTAGAAAAAAAATCAGTGCTCGTTATTGTAGTGTTCCGTGATGTAAGGTAGGGTGGCGGTGTATAAATGGATTTAGACCTGACTTTCAAAAAATCTATGATATCAGTAGGCGACGCTTATTTTATACCGTTATACCAGCTTCACTCTATGATGTCCGATTTGAAGTTTGTATTACTTAAGTAAACATGTATAAGTTGGTTTTATTTAAAAGTAAAAGTTTTTAATAAGCCAATAGTTACCGTGCACTAGTTATAAATACAGTAATACTTATATAAATACAATAGCACACTAATAAATTCTATTCGTGGTCGGACATTCACATCACTATTGTAATTTGTCAAACCGGCCATCATAGAGTGCCGGTAGTATAGAAGAGCTGACTACTTATTCGCTGTAAAGAAATGTGACCTGCATTACTTACAAACATATTATTATGCTAAATTGAACACATAAAACCCTTTATTAGTGTCATAGATTTCTCCTACGAAGTATTAAATTGTGTCAGTATGTGTTTTATGGTTAAAACAATTATTTTCCCACTTTATCTACAGAAGGCACATCCAATAACGTAGCCATATAACACGGTACCAAAGCTTTGCCTTTATGAACGCCGTCAGTTGGCTAAACAAAGTTAGTTCTGTGAAAATATGCGACACGATAATATTCTACGTATTCGGAACTTTAGGAGAATTTATAGAGCATATACTGCATATGGGTTACACTTTATATGTACTTCAATTTTATATTTATTCCTAGGGGGTGTGAGGGCCTAATAATAACTTCACAAGGTGTACGCAACCCTTGCTTTAATAAAGTTTTATGATAAGTAAGCAAATATTTCAAATAATATTTGAGGTGTTATATTATTTTATATGTTTATGTTTTACATGCCACCCCTCTACTACTATTTCTTTTGTAAAGTATACTTGAAAAAGACTGACTGACGACGTAGTACTGACTGACGTTTAGGCGAAGCCTTCCATCTGGAGGGACGTGTGCTTGTCCGCTATTTTAACTCACAAAAATAAGTGTGTATAGGGATTTGGATCCAGTTAGACACTTAGATTGTCTCTGCATACTTTAGACGGGATTTGAAATGAAGATATATTTTATTTTATGTAAAAAGTCAGCGAACAAACAAACGGCTCTCCTGATGGTTAGAGACAGCCGTGGTATATAAACACCATAAATCTTACAGGCGTCTCTGTCCTGTGGCGGGGATTTTGCTATAGCGCAAGTCTACACTACCCCCCAGACCGGAATCTGACAGAGCCATCATGGCGGCAGGAATAGGTAAGGCGGTGGATCCCTACCCGGGCAAGCTGCAAAGTACTCTACCACCAGTGGCCTTGTTGTTACTGACCTATATTTTAACCAGTGCTCGTCTCTTAAGAGGTGTCTGGCAGAGCGGCAGATGTTCTATTCTACTAAGCAGACCCAGTCCAACAGTGGGCAGATATGGATGAATCTAATAACGTAAACGTATTTAAACTAATACTTTCTTAGTGATATGAACTTCTATTTCACTAAGCCCAGGTAAATAGTGCGTGCACCTTAAGACGTCCAATTAACATTCGGTGTCCATTAAATCAAAGCATACGTTCACTTATCACGAACTCCTGAATGAATTATGGAAATCGTCTACAGCGGTTAACATCGTAATATTGTAAGCGACACTTTAACCCTCCGTCTTATGGACGTGGAGTTAAAAGCACTGGAATCGTTTTTATATTTATATTAATATATAAATTGATGGTTTACAGTGAAACGGATCCTTGTTGTAGGTGACATACAAGCAAGGGTTGACCTGACGGACATTTAATGATTTTAGTTAGTTCAGACCCTTCAAAAGTCTGTCATCTATAATAAAACGTCTGTGTAAGCTTCAGATTTTAACAGTGATGTCTCGTACTCTTTTTAGCCAATATTCTATTTGTAAGTAATAATAAATAAATAATTTAATAAATAAATAACCTTAGATAGGTTGCACAAATTGAATCTAACCTATAAGTACAGAAATTGTATGCTTGTGTTACGGATGTTAATCAATGATTTTAAAACATAGAAATATGAAAATATATACCATATTAAATTTAATAAATGTTTGTTGCAATAAATGTATTCGGAAATGCAGACATCTAAATGTTCATCACACAAAACGTGTCGTCGTCGGGAATCGAACCCGAAACTCGCTGTTGGTCAGTGTGGTTAGGCGTGTACGCTAGCCATTCAATAACGAAGCAGTCAAAGTAAGTGCGGTAACCGGTCTAAATTAGGGTAATATCATATTATGAGAGTTAAAGCGGTGGTACCAAATTGATCGGGCCTGGTTATAACTGACTACCACACGTTGCGTTGTCTAGATTTCATATAAAAATTTGACAGATAAAAAGACCTCTTCCAGTAGATATAACTCCAACCAATCTGAATTCTTACGCAGAAGACGGTAGATATCTAAGCAAACATAAATTTGGAGGGGCGCGCCGCGGGGCGTGGTGCTCAGGTGAAAATTATCAGAAGGGGGATGTGATGCCAGATTTAAACCAACATCGGTTACAGAGTTATGGTTCTCGTCTCTTGTATATAAATGCGCGGTTATCTTCTAAGCTATAAAATATTATGAACTCCCCACTCGCCGCTTCTAGTTTTCATCTGGGAACTTTATTATCGTTTCAATTTTAGCGTCGAATTTATTTCGGACGTGGGAACAATTTTTCGTAGTAAAATCGAATTGTATGTTTTGTGTGATAGACTCCTTAGGTGAATTCTATAAAAGAAACAAAGTAAGAATTGAAAATGTTTTCTTGTTTTATTTATTTAAAGTTTATTGTGAACAAATAAATTATTGTGTGTTCAAAAGGCAAACTTAACGCTATACGCGTTGTCTCCCAGTCGACCTTTAGGTTAACAAAGATCAATTGTATAGGTACTACATATTAAAAAAGTAATAAAATATACAAATGTTAATTTTATGGATAATCATTTACTTCATATTCATCACACAACATATAAATTATCATAATACAAAAATATAAAACTTTTTAATATTATATTATATAAAATAAAGGATTGACAATTATAGGTATGAACAGGATATTTTAATTATATGTACATTATAAATTTCAATAACAATTGACTTGTTTTAAAGCTAAAGTTTTAGACCA
Source organism: Calephelis virginiensis (assembly GCA_002245475.1). Taxonomy (NCBI): domain Eukaryota; kingdom Metazoa; phylum Arthropoda; class Insecta; order Lepidoptera; family Riodinidae; genus Calephelis; species Calephelis virginiensis. Next base: position 43,977 of record NJDC01001628.1, on the reverse strand, counting down.
ATTATTATGTTTTGCATGTAAGTTGTTTAAGCGACGCAATATTCCAGCCTCTTTTAACGTGAAAATAAGTAGTTAAATCTAGAATAGACCATATGCATTCCTGTCTGGCATCACTTATCCATGTTGAGAATCACTACTCGGTGCACGGACAATGTCAGGTTCGGGTCTGGGGGGTAGGATAGCCGAAATATTTGTACGTTAGATCTCACACCTCAGTTACAGTACAGCAACGCACCTATAACATCTATATATTTTACTAGTTCATTCCAAAAAAACAAGTTTTATTTTTTGCGTATAAAAATTGCATGACCAATGACTGGAACACTATGTCTAGTCTAGTAAGAGATAAGCATGTTCTATAGACACTATGATATCTTTATGCCATAGTTGTCTCTTACCATTAGAACAGCCATGCTCTAGTTCACTGCTAAAAGCATAAGTTATACCCCATTAAGTTGGACCCCAACCACTCAGAACCAAAAGTGATACCCACATTTTTGATACTTGTTTATTTTTTCATAAATAATGAAATATTAGTTATTTGAGTTGCAGGATTATCAATTGTTGTTGGTGATCTATCATCTACACTCAAACAATCGAGCCCAGGAAAAAATCGTTCGGAATGGTACTACCAACCGACCGCCTTCTGTAACTTCAGTGCTCTTCATTGTTATGTTTTAGGCTAGAGTACCCGGTAAACTTAACTAAAAGATTTAATATTTTGACAAAGGTTGGCTAATTTTCTTGCTGTCCATCTAACCTACAAATCTTACAAGAAATATATCTCTCCCAATATTATAAAGGCCAATTTTAGCTCTTGCGCGTATGAAGGTATATTTCGTTGTCTCGTAAAGCTGCTAAACAAATTTTAATGACTTTTATTATATAAATAATTGACGCTGAAGACGTGGGCCAATTTTTTCCGTTTCCTTGAGGGATTTCCGAATTTGCGCACGAAGTACCAAACAACATGTTCATAATATAATATGATTTTTATTAAACAATATATTGAAAAGAGGATTCGCTTAACACCAAATTAAATAAAAGAAGTGTTACCGTAACATTTATTCTGAACATTACAGCCAGTTGTGGCACCACAATAACATTTGCGGCGTACTGCGAACCTTCAATACTTAGGAAACTTTTGGTCCGTGTTACATATAAGCTTGTAACATTATTTGAAATTTTATTTAACTTTTGTCGCATACTGGAATTTAACATCGTTAAAAAGTTATACTACAAGTTGAAACTGGTCTTCGTCTCGTAAATGTTTTGTAGTTCTTGGTATGTTTACTTGAACTGATACAATTTATAACAATAACAACATTTTTTTATATTGTTTTATTATGGAACTGATAAGTAAAATTAAAAGAGAGATATCCTGATATTACGTAACAGGTACACATCCTAAAAGGTACGTAGTGATATCATAATGCGATAAAAGGAGAATGTTGAATAGATCGGATATGGAATAAAAATATAATAAGTAGAACGCTATGCCATCCTTTAAACCGGAACGTAATAATGGTGAGGATAGATGTTATAGCACCCTGTATACACATATATACAGCAGAGGTAACAAATAATTAGAAAGTTTTAGAGTAAAATCTGAATGGAATAATGAATGAGATTACTTTAACAGGATCAAATTTTGCAAACCTTAAAAAGGTTTACAAGGCTCAAGTTCCATACAACTTGAACTGGAAAAGTAAACAAAACAAAGTAGAAAAGAAACTGAAAATCACGGAATTTGTAATCCATTTAATAAAACAACTCGGCACTTAGAATTTCTTAAAAGGGTTAAACTCAATTACCATTTCCTCCAGCATCCAAATTAAGCCAGAATAAAATACTCTGCCTCCAGTTGCGATGTTACAACGATTGATAGTGCAGTAAATTCGTAAGGGAGACTGGATCGCCGCAAACGATCTCATAAAGTTTGAAAAAAGTCTTCACCTAAATTATACAGAGGTGCTATTAAATGGACCTCTTTTTATGTGGCAGGTTTTTACTGCTGATAAGTTGCAAAATTTCTTTAACGTTTGTATTTTAATGTTCTGTAAAAATATATTTTTTTGATATTTGGGTCGTTGAAAATATTTTATTTACTTAAGCTCTATTTTATTTTTACAGCTTTTGATTGCTCTTCTAAATATGAAAATATGTTCTTCTCGAATGTGCCACCTGAAGCCTCCTCATTAAATTGTATTCGTTTGTATAGCAAATGTATTTTTATTGCTATTGATACTTTGGTTCTAATGAATCTTTTTTCTATCTTTAGGTTTTGGCCTTCACGTTAGCATTTTGCCATTAATCAAGTAGAAATTTCCATAAAGTTTCATATCAATTTTAATTAATTATAATTATTCATCTATCACATGTCGTCAGAATGTCATGTCAGGCTCCTGGGTAAAGTGGTGGCCTCATTACTCAAGCTCATGTAATAAGATTTGGCAGCAACGAGAAAATACACGATACGCTAATTTCTTCATGATTATTTCATTTGTGCACTTTCGCTGAACAAAATTGTACAAAATGCCACCAAAATTGATTAGTTTCACTAAATATTAACACGAAATTCAATAATTATGAAAAAAATCGACCAACTTTTCTCTCGATGGCGCCAAGAATGAAACTTAACTTAATCCGATAGAATCTTAACTGGTATTTGTGCATGTCCACTTAACAGAATAGACAGTCTGCCTCTATGCTTGGTAGCTCGTAGAAAGTGAGCACAGTTTAAATAGGTAATTACCAACTATGCCACAGACGATAGAGTGCTGAGCAACAACTTAGCTGTAGATTTGCACAAAAGGTGTAACATCTCGTCCTCAGGAATACGACGCTCGGTATCTATAGACCACAGCTGTTTCCTACCATCGAGATAGTGCTTGCTTGTTTGCTGACCTCTTACGTAGAAAAGAAAGAATTATATCATAATATAAGACTAAGCACTTATTCAATATTTCCTTACTAAAAAGCCTCAAAATATGTTAGGCTTAAACTTTTTCTTCGGTAAAGTATTTCAATTATTAGTTATTTGAATAATAAATGAAGACGATAAACTTTTTATACATATCCATAGAACTAGTATAACTAAAACTAAAAAAATGTTGCTCGGGGTTGGATATGGTGCCCGGTGGCGATAGGCTTGCCACCTATCATATTGTGAGACTAAGTGTCTTCGGCTAGTTGTGGGTGCCCTGGTTATGCCTCTGCCTAACTCTTGGGGATATGGGCACGAAGATACTTCTTGTAAAAGTAGTGGCGAACTAGTAAAAACATATTATAACATGTCTAGAACCAACAATTGGCTTCTGGTTGATACTTCATATTTAACCATGTTACGAGGGTGGATCCAAAAGTTCTAAGCCCGACCAAGAAAATGAAAGAAAAGTGGGTCTAAATTTATTTTTATTTTTCGACATAGTCTCCATCTAGCTCAATATACTTCATCTACCTGACCTGCAACTTGTTTATCCCCTCGAAAAAAAAAAGATTCCGGAAGGTCGGCGAAATAATCGTTTACTGCGACTATCACCTCATCTTTGATCGAAAATTTCGAGCCACCCAAGTGTTTTTTTAAATTTGGAAATAAATGATAATCCGAGGCGGCTAAATCTGGCGAATAAGGTGGGTGGGGCAGCAATTCGTAGCCACAATCATGGATTACAGACATTGTTTCCGCCGAAGTGTGAACACGTGCATTGTCTTGATGAAACAAAACTTTCTTACGCAACATTCCCGGCCTTTTTTCTTTTATTTCTTCCCGGAGTCTTCGTAAAAGGTTACAATAATAACTAGAGTTTATAGTTTGACCTTTCGGTAAATAATCTACAAAAATAATTCCCTTCTCATCCCCAAAAACAGAAGCCATGACTTTGTTAGTCCACAAAGCGACCTTAGCCTTTTTCGGTGTAGGAAAGTCTGATCTTATCCACTGTTTGGATTGTTGCTTCGATTCAGGAGTATGGTGGTGAACCCAGCTTTCATCCATGGTAACAAATCTAGACAAAAAGTCCTCGGGATCAGTCTCAAAAAGTTTCAAACAGTCTCGCGAAATTGTGTATCGAACTCGTTGTTTTCAGCTGAAAGCAACCTCGGGACCCAGCGAGCAGAAACCTTATGGAACCCCAACTCTTCCGTTTTTATGTGTTGCACCCGGCCATAACTAAAGTTTATTATCTCAGCTATCTTACCAATGGTCAAACGTCGGTCATCCAGTACGAGATCACAAATTTTATCTATGTTTTCTTTCGTGGAAGAGTATGTAGGCCTTCCACTCCTAGGATCATCTTTAATGCTCTCACGACCGCGCTTAAACTCAGCTACCCACTTCTTGACACTGGAATACGATGGAACAGACTCCCCCAAAGTGCTCAACATATCGTGATGGATGTCTTTTGGTGATAGGCCTTTTTTATTGAGGTAGTTAATGACTGCACGGTGTTCAATTTTCTCCATTATTGAAAATTGCGTCAGATTGCTTCAAACAAATAATCACAGAAAATTATAATGTGCAGTATCGGAATGAAACTGCGCACAATAAATCAATGTGACACATACTAACAAATGACGGTAGATTTTAAAAAGATGTCATAGCTCCATGTAGGTTAGGCCACAAACTTTTGGATCCACCCTAGTATATAGTAATCACAATATAAAAACCTCAAGAATAGATATGGTCTTAAAAATTCACAAGATATGGTGTATATGACGAACACAAGGTTATCAATCTCTAAACTAGCTAAATTTCAAAGTTTTTTATGATAATATTTCTATAAAAACCAACAGAAGATAACGTCAAAAAGTTATTTCACCAGATAAAGTACTTAAGAAATAATTTTAAGAAATTCAGACTTTATTTTGTTAAGAGTAATACGAATAAGCTATAAAAGTCAAGGACAGGTAATAAACAAGGCGCTTATCTAGACACCTTCAAAAGTTAAGTGTTAGCCCTAAATCAGAGTTAATACTTTAAGCCAGTAAAGCCCGTAAAAGTCTAAAAGAAATCTCAGAGCTACTATTAGATACATCTTAAAAGCAAAATCTGATTTAAAGTAAAGTTGGACGGTGATCGTTAAAATTGCAAGTGCAAGAGGAGGGACAAAGTTATAAATTTAAATCACTAAGTCTAGCAAGTTGTGGGAACTTTAAAGAAAGTCTGTGCAAATTGGATTACTGCAGTACATGGAATAGTTTGAGACGTATTTAAAACAACACAGTTTTATAAACAATAATAATAAATCTAGGAATTTTGGAGGGTTAGTTTTGTGTTTAGAGCTCCAACTTTTAAGTTCTCTTTGTTAACATAGTTTCTGTAACGAGTTTAACGACTAATGCAACCGAAACTAAAATGGTTCTATAAACATAAATTTAAACTTTGAACCGCTGTTCGAAGTATGATAAATAGTAAATTGTTAATGAATTTGACACAGAGCGAATGAATTGGATATATTATGTATGTTGTTCGTGAAGCTGAAATATTTGATATGTTTACATGGATTTAAAATATATCAGACAATAAAAAATTGAAGTGACTAGTAAGATGATGTTGATACTAGGAACTTTTAGCATGGTAAATTAGTTTTAAGGTTTTTCCTCTCCTGCTCTCCCACAGGAAACTTGTTAAAAAAATATAAGACTGCCGCGAGTCTCCGAGTTTCACACGTCTTTTTTAGCAATTTTTGTGCAAATAAAACATGATTAAGTGGCAAAAATTGCAAAGTAGTAGGTACTTGAATCAGGCCAAGGAATTGAAAATTGTTAAACAAAATTCCATATTATAATATCCTAAATCAGCCTAAAATTAGAATACCAAAACGTAGTTACGGTTATTTTTGGTGATTAACGTTGAAAAGGCAAAATATTTAATCTAGGGACTGTGAAGGGTCTCATTAATGTCGATGGCCCTCAACCAGAAAACTTTGTTAGGTCGCGTCACGTAGACAACGTCAACCATTAGTGTACCTACTTATTGCTTTGAGTTTATATCTTTGAACTTGAATGGAATGAAAAAGCTTATAATGAGCATATGCCAAGTTTATCTTGTTTAAAAACCATTTATTTAAGTTATACTATTTTTTGCGGCTTCGCTTATATTTTAACGTGAATTTGCTGTCTCTTAAGTACCATTTACATCATCAGTTTACTTTGTGTTATTACTTTTGATTATAATTCTTGAACTTTGATAGTATAAACGAGCTCTGCAAAAGCAAGTCATTAGTTCACGAGGGTAGACGACTAAAGATCGGTGGTGATGCATAAATCTTCAGCCTCAAAAAAAGGAAGCATGAATTATAAGATGTAGAGATACAAGTAGATAAAAGATAGAACACTTCTGTATCCCCACTTAACAGGATTCTAGCTGAAAATTTTCAGTAAAAGAAGAACATGAAATTTTCAAATTTGTCAATTTTAATTTTCTATCTATAGTCACAGTCTAGTAAAACGACCCCTAACGATTGTTACGCAAGTTTTAAGAGCTATTACGTGACTAAACGCGAACAGAGGGACACTTCTTCAGCGCCACAAATTAAACAAGTTTTGAAATTCAACTGACTGCCGTGCTTCGGTGAACTTAATAATTAGTTAAACTGTTTTGAATCCGCTTTCTTTTTTATTATTTGATTTGGTTTGAAATTTCGTTTTTACGTTAATTTGTTCACATTTAAATTAAATGTAACTTCATCCTATATAACGTTGTTGTGCTCTGCTATGTGTAGTCATAGAAGGAAGCATATCTGCTATGAACGTTAATTTTGGTAAATTATTAATACCAAAGGTGTAAGGTGTTGCTCCGTATGTACAGTCGGCAACAGATAAATCCACAACATTATTGTTGTTAACCTCGTAAATACAAGCTTGAGTTTGTAATAATTTTCCAAGTTTCCTTGGAACTTGGTTGTATATTTTGCTTTCTGAAGTTACGCGAAAAATACGTGCTCTGAGTGTGAAAGGCGGAAGTTATCCCAAATTAGGGTTACAAATTTAAACTTTGTGGAAGTATAAGAGGGAAAAGAAGTTGTTTTATTATTTTGAGTGATCTAACATGAGGAAAGTGAAATTTAAACAGGACAACTCAGAATGCAAGAAAAAGTAAAATAAAAGAACTTCAGAAGAGTGTTTCAAATTTGAGGATATTACATTTAGTTACGACGAAAAGATTTGTTTGGTTTTACTTTTATTTTATTTATATATATATATATATAAATTTGCTCTTATTATTTTTTTGTATGATATTGGAAGGTAAACAGACATACGGATTCCCTGATGGTAAGAAATTCACTCCACCTAGAGACACCAAAGCTGGTAATGGTGCGTTGCCAACCTGAGGCCGGAAAGTTAGACCTCGACCAAAAGTAAGTTTATCGGCTACCCTACTCTCCGAACCGGAACACGTCAACAGCAAGCATTGACGTTATGGTGGCAGGAATAGGTAAGACGGTGATCAGTGCGGGTCACTGCAAAACTCTACCACCTAGTACGATGTCACGGTGTTAGTGAGGCTAAGCATAGGCTTAGCCTCACTAACACTCGCCTGTTACGAGCTGCCTGGCAGGAACGCAGATGGTCTATTCTACAAAGGAGCCCGAACCAACACGGGGAACTACAAAAAATACTAACAATCTTCTAATTTTCTTCATGTTGGTCCAGGTCATTCGTGCATAATAGACCATCTGCATCCATGTTAGGCAGCAATATTACAAAACTTCTGGGTGATGAATAGGGCAGCATATAGATTTGCATAATAGCCTTAATACCTCGGCCGTCAATGATATGAATAGGTCACGATGGTGTCTTACTGTTAGAAACCCCAGGTGCTTCTTTGCTGTCTTTTGCCATGAAAAACAGAATGAAATGAATGACCACATGAATGTGTTACGTCCCACCATAGTTTCGCAAAAAAGACAACCATTATTAATAACGTTAATAACTTATCTAAGATAAGAGAAAGGGCTACATTAAATCAGTTACTAAAATAGTTTAGTTGTTGTTTAGTCATTGATATAAGAGCAATACTTATGAAGTGAATACATTTTTTTAAAGTCCAAACAAAAATATCCGTAAGTTGTAGCTTAAAACCATGCCTATCACATCACCTTCCAAACAAAAACATGACATCGAAAGCAGACCATTCGTTTAAGAGCTATGTATGATGCTACAGACAGACACAGACACATACACAAACATTTCAAAATTATAATATTTATCTTTTCTCCACTTAGAGTTGAAAATAACTTAAGACTATCAAAATCATCGTCAATTTCACGTTTATCTAAGAACAATTGCGACAATATGTGCTGTTATCTGAAGCTGGAGTTAAAATTAGCAATATGGAATTCGCGATGAACGCAATAAGTTACGGTCTAGTATTAAACATTATACGAGCTAGAGGTTTACTTGCGCAAGTGTTCGCGTACGGGATTTACGACTTAACCAAAAACTTGGGCCGTTAATAAGTTACCTCATATATTGTTACAAACAATTTACCAGAGCTTGACGAGTTGTTCCGGTGACACGTCATGTTATTGTACACTCGGCTTCATTAACATGTAAACAATTTTTTTGCGTGTTTTTATGTTGAAAAATATTAGTTCTTTTCAAATTAGCACCCTGATATTCTAAATATTTAACTGAAACAGTGTTAAAAATTAAAAAAACAGATTTAAATTCAATAAAATATAGCATCTATATTCCGTACTTAAATACGATAATACGATAATTAGTCCCTATAAAAATGGCTGAATAGACACTTTTGAATAGTGAACCGATAGATCTCCTAATTGTAAGAGACAACCTTCACCAATAGTCAACATTACTGGTACTTCATTATCTTATGACTGCAAAGATAGGCTATGCGTCTGTGTTTAACGGTTGGCAGTTGGCAACGCACTGTCAACACCTTGGGTGTCTATAAACGACGTAATTTCTTACCATAAATAAGACCAGTGTGCTGAGTGTGAGTTTCGCACGAATTTACTTTACTACCGCGTTTGCGTTTGGACGATCCAAATGTATCTAATAATTTTGTTGCTTCAACTATCCGCTAGAGGCGCTGACAATAACTCCATACATCAAGGTCGTTAAACGTAAACGCGGTAGTAAAGTGAATCATTTCAAAAACTCACACTAGGCACACGGAAGGCCTAAAATTATTCAAAATAATGTTATTGTAACTCTGTGGGCTAGAGGTCTGGCGTCTGAATTGAGTTCTTGAGCTCCGGAGTTAGATTCCCGCGTCGGAAAACACAAAAAAAAATGGAAATTGTGTATTTTCAATTTTCTAATAAAAACAACTTTGGTTGGAATTGGATATGTGCCTGGTTGGCCATAAACTTGCCACCTATCACATTGTGAGACTTGTTATCTTTAGCTAGTTGTTGTTGCCCTGGTTGCACCCCTGCCTACATTTTCGAGGATATGGGCGTGAAGAAACTTATTTATAATTAATAAGGTTGCAGTATCAAAACGAAACTGCTGGTATTATTGTACTAAGCTTGGATTAAAAAAATTACATCGTAAGTTGACGTGTAAAAAACACATACAAAATATTTTATTTAATTGATATTTATAAAACGTTCAGAATATTCGTGACCAAGCGTACTTTGTCAATTTGGTCAAAACTAACTTGATGAGACTTTTCACGCTACACATTGTATTTTTTGGAAATACATTCTTTTCGTTCATGCAATAAGAACTACTTCACATTGTATTTACGATACTAGTAAGTATAGTAAAGAATTTGTGGTCTGCAAATGATGCAGCTTTAGTGATATTCTTTAGGGAACAATTACAAAGAATTTGTAGGTAATGAATATTATACAATAGCTGGCTACTGACAGGAGGGTTGTGAATATATATCGCTAGAGATTACCCGCTAGAGTCCGCCGATAACTTTCAGTTTTATTATGCTAAAATACATTTAACGCAGTTTTCGGCGTTCGGATCACTTGTAGGAATGATCTAGCTATTTAAATTCTACTAGTTCAATCATTTATTATTTGGTTATATTATTGACATTTTAAAATACATGGTACATACATTTGTCACCACAACCAAAAACCTTGTAAAGGTTTTTCAGATGAATGCAATAATAATGTTATAACTACGTATTAATATTATATTTCAATATTCTCCACGCGTTGGTCCGGGTTCTACTTATCTATTTCTATCTAAGGTCTGGGCAGGAATAGAAACGGCAGTGGATCCTGACCAGGGCAAGTTGATGCACAGCTCTCTCTTACCGCTGGTCTAAGAGCTGATATCTGCCACCAGTGGAGTTGTTAATAATTACCCGTTTTGCCTTTGCTTGCCTCTTACGAGTTGCCAGACAGGACGAGATGGTCTATTATAAATAGAGGACCCGGACCAACACGGAGGTAAACACGTAACAGTATAACGTTTAGCAGGGATTGTCTAATTAATAGCAAAAATATGTTGATCATTCATTTTTAAATTGAAACTTTAAATACCGATTTTTAAACCTTCGATTACGAATGATTTTGCTTCTTCTCTGGTGTAGGTTATGCCAGCAGTATTGTTTAAATGATATAATTAATCCCATAAAAATGTACACAACCAATTTATATCTAAAATCAAGGGTTACGAAAGAGTATTTAAATAAATCCCCAGACTGGGCAACTGGGCTTGACAGAAGTATCTGAGTGCTTGCGTATTTACATAAAACATTTTTGTCTGCAGCCCAAGGCGGTATCGATTGCTGGTGGATGGTAATTGCATGCTCTTTCCTATTGACAGACGGGACACTCGCTGGCCAGTTAAAAAGACAGATGTGCAGTTGATATTTGTTCTGTTGTTTTGTCTAGTTGTTGTTAAAATACTGTTTCTTTACAGGCATTCATTTTTCTTAGTGCTCTGGGAGCTCTAATTATTTTTATTTATTGATTTGAAAAAAAAGCAACTAAGACAACACTCACAAATCTCATCGAAAACAGCATCTATTTAAATATGAATCAATTGTCGTAGTGGTGTTTACTATATGTTACACTATCTCAGCGTTTTACCAGGCTGCAGGCAAAATGTATCCTTTGCTCCGTACATTCCGTGTATCTATATTTATTTTTTTATTTATCTTATCTCAACATCTCATCAAGTGTTGTTACACTTGACGAGATGTTGAGATAAGATAAACTACACTACACGGTTTTAAATTTTTGAATACCGTCTACAAAATAAGGAAAGGAAAATAAAAAAAAAACTATTAAAGTAAGTATGTTACGATTATAGTATTAGATTCGTAATATAGTTTCACTATTTTTACTTTTGATTGAAGACGGGTTTTGTTTGTTTATAATGCGAAGCGCATTTGCCTTTGTGCTACGAGAGTCATATAATATCAAAGATATCTTAGAGACGATATTAAACAATTAGTCATATTTATCACAAGTAACAATAGTAGCCCGACACTTAAGTCAAATTAAAAAAAACGAATAACAATTAATTTCGCCAACTAAAATTCAGTAAAATCTAGTCAACGGAAATGCATAAGAACACGAATGAAAAAGACAGTTTGTCTAAGAAAACTGGCCTCTGCTTACTTGAAACAAATGCTTGGTAAAATTGTATTAAATACGCAGTTTAGTTTTATACAACGAATATGGACAAAATAGTATCACCATATAGAAGTGTAAATTGTGACAAAGTTCAACGGTCTCGCGGGGACAACTACATATGAGGGCATATTAAATTATACAATAAATTGTAAGGATAATTATCGCATTTTGTTGTTCCCTAGTATTTTAATCATCCCACATCTCGGACAGCTTGCAAAGCATTCGGTATGCGTTATTGAAACAAGCAACAGTCCCTGTTTTTTGACAACACAAATTAATCACTATTCACAACGCATGCTAATGAACAACAACAAGGTGGTTAACCAGAATTTACTTTTGCTATTACAAACAAAGGAAATACTCGTTGAACTCGTTGCTAGGTTTGGAAACGGTGGTAGTTTACGGTAGAAAGGGTTAAATTTATTTACATTTTAAAATTGTTTATAATATTCTAATTGTATTCAATACAAAACATTTTTTTTTGTATGAACATTAAAAAATATGTACATAATTAAATAATTTTATAAACACTAAAATATTTGCACACCACGTTGTGGTATATGTTGGAATACTAATAATAAATAATTTTGTAACAACTTCAACATGCATATTCACCACATAAATATGCTTTTTTTCTTTCTTTTGTTAAACACATTTTTTACTGAACACTATCAAAAGTTGGATTCTCAACCACTATCATGCTGCCACGTCATCCATGTGTACCATATTATTGGTTGAATGTCAATTTTAGGCAGTGTTTACATAGGCGTCTATTTTTTTTGTGGCAAGGTTGTTGGTGTTAAAAAATATTTAATTTAATTATAAGCAACAAAGACGGATATGTAATAGACCATAATAAAGTATCAACATTTGGTACAGTTGTGTTATTAGTTCCATAGAAGTGTGAATTGCGACCACAAAGTTCAACGGTCTCGCGGGGGCAACTGAATACGCGGGTATATTAAAGTGCAGCACAATAAATTAGAATAAAGGATAGTTATGGAGTTTTCGTGTCCGCCGGTGTATTAATGTAAGTAATAGTCGGAATGTTCACCATTGTATATGTCTTCGCGCCCTTGCTTTCGTCGGAACATTAACAACTTGTGGTTTTTTAATGTCTCTTGGATAACTGTGGGTTCAAGTATTTAGGTAGTTTTGTGGCTATATTTATAAAGTACAAAATAAATACCTATAGTGAATAGTAAGTTTCCATTATTGTATAACGTATCTTCATATTCTTCATATATCTTCATGGCAAGTCTCTTAGGGGGGAGGAAGAGAGTATCGAATGCCAAACCTCACGATCCTGACAAACCTGTTTGACTTCCTTCACATTCATTACCCTTTTCATAAAAACACACCGGTTTCGGAAACTCTTAACGCCACCTTTGGATAATATTCGAGCGATCTGATCGTGGAATGTCAATCTTGGTTATCCGAGTACCTACATCCATCCACATTCGCATCGTATATCTGCTTTGTTAATCTTTCATCTGTCATTATTTCCACATAATATAAAGCGGCGGAAAAGATGTCTTCGTCGCCAAGACTGGCGGCTGCGGTGTAGTGTGGCAGTTTTGAGCTGGTGCGTTGTTGTATCGACAAAACATATATTTATATGTTTGTGTTGCCTGCTAGTGGTGGCGCTATAGTCACTTATACTATATAGTTCATTTATCATTCATCACACTATATAGTTCATTTTCAAAATCAAACTACACTATATTCAATATGAATTAAAAAACTTGATGCGTGTACTTATGTACCCGCGTGAAAAGTTACTCGTATATCTACTTGAAAAAATAATAATAAATCTGTAACGAAAAATATATAAATCGCACTCGTATATAACTAAATCACGTGTGTGAATTTAATATACTTTTGTGTAACTGATGTAAAAGTGAATAATGTTTAAAATTTCTGTAAGTTTTGTGTGACGCATCTTCGAATTCCATTTTGCGAAAAAAATCGATTTAATAAATGAAAATGGTACTGCAAACATAAAGAAAAAAATAATTGAAAACTTTAACTCGGGTATACTGTTTTCATTTTTTTAATTCTAAATGAGTCAATTAACATAACCAACTTAAATAAAATATAAAGAAAAAATATAATAAGCGATAATTGTCAAACTTTATAAAATGTAAGATAAAAATAGAATTTTGTAGTGAATATAAAGCAACTGCTATTAATTTCTATATGAAAATGTTCCTTTAGCGAGCGATAAATTCTAAAAGTTGGCCTGTTTATTCATTTGTTATTTTATATTTGTTAAAGCAAACTTCTAGCTATTGGTCCTGAACGCAAACAAATCTTTTATATTCTACAGGAAGGAAAACAAATCGGAAACTTTTGTTACGGAATATATTGTTTTAAACCAGAATATAGCTAATAAGAACAATGATGTTTGGTTTGTTTTAATAAAAATATTTCGAAGCTTTGGTGGCCGACAAAAGCTCCCGCATTTATTCAACTCTCACAATGCTCCTTATTTTGACCTGCTTTTAAATGTTCCATTTACCTATACAGCCTCTTTCGAATATCACGGGGTCAGGAGATAAAATCCGATGAATGCTATTTGCAAGCTTTTATTTATCATCCATTCTATGTTCAACATCAATTTGCAAATCAGTTTTATTCCTGTAATTAGGTAATACGATTTAATGCGATTACGATTTGATCAAGTTTACTGGCTTCATAGTTATTAATTAAGAAAATATTTGTAGAATACAATATTAAGAATTTTCACGGTTAAAAAAGGTTACGTTGAAATGTCAATTAATTTCAACGCTGCTTATAATAACTGTTTCTTTAATTGAAAAAACGTACTTTCGAGGTTATTCCATTGCTTTTATGTCTGGATCTCATGACAGGATCAAGATACTCAATTTTTGTGTATTAAAATGACATAACTATTGTAACCGAAGTCGGTTTTGTGCAGTTTTACTGTGTTTAACTTAATTAAATACACATTTTTGCAACATTATATGTTATGTAAAATAAAAATCTTAAAGCTGAAAATATTAGTCACGAAAATTTAGTATCTTTTGGTTAAAAAAACAAGGATTTTATTAGTCATCTCGATTGATTGATAGGCGAAACTTGAAAATAACGATTAACTAATAAACAAATCAGTAGCTATCAATCAATCAAAAAAACCACTAGTACATAATTAATAACATAGTTAATAAATATTTTTTTACATTGAAATAAATCAGAGAGTTAAAATAAAAATAATATAGAGGGGAATTTAAGTAATCCATTTAAGATATCAAAAACAAAACTGAAATACAATTAAAGCATGTATGTGATAACAGAAATAGGAATGATACGGTAGTATCAACTATGTACATCTAGTATAAAATATGAAGATGACGTTGATATGATAACAAATCAAAATGTATCATCAAATTTAAGTTAGTCTCACAATAATCCGTTTGTAAAGGGCGTGGAGGATGAAAATGGCGTGACTGCTGCACGTTATTTCAATTAGCCCAATAAAATACTTGGAGTCAACAGCGTTCTAGTAATAAGCATTACAATAATCGTATATTGTGTGATATACAATATTTTTAAACGCGAATCCACCGTACCTCACCACGATAAAGTTAAGCACCTACAGACACGAATTGTTCTAGTTTCAATTGAAAAAGTTTAGATTTCAACTTCAAACCCTTTGATAAGCAAAATTAATTTCTATTTTGCAGATTTAAAGAACTTCTAAAAATAACAAAATGTTATTTTCCCCGAAATGTGAATAATAAAAAACGTAAGGGATATTTCGTTCTCCAAACTTTGTTTGTTTTGTTGATTGATGAGATTGATGTTGAATTCTATCGTTATTCTCCTAGATATGTGTTTTTCTAATTAGGACTTTAGCCAAAACCTCACATTAGTGGTTAAAAAAGTACCCCATTAACCAACTAATGTGTACAATAACAATAATTTCACAGCCGGCAGAAACTCATAGTGGGTCAAGACATGCGCAGTCATTTATAGAGATTTTTTAATACAGTTTTATTTTGTTTATATTTTTATTTCAAATCCCACATTTATAAGGATTCTCCTTCTAATAGTCAAACATTAGTTTAATGTGACTGTAAATAACAAACAAGCTTATTTTTTGCTAGCACAGTTGTGGCTAGTAGCTAAGCTAACTTTGTTAAAACCTTAATTGTTCACAGTTTTTATATAGTCAACCAAATAAGCTATACTTAAAATCTTCTATTCCAAATTTTTGTAAGATTTGAACTAGTTCACAATAAACCCGTTGAAGAAAAAAACTAAGTTTGGTCAGTAACGATTAAAAATATAATTAGTAAAAGGAAATAATCAAATTCATAATTGTATCATGTTCTTGGTAAGAACCCTAACCAAAGATAAACTCATAAATGAATATTAAACAGAGTTTATGGATAACAGTAAACCAAACCAAAAAAAAACCAGGATTACAAAGATTGTAAAATAAATATTACAAATAGCCCTTGTTAATGTCAAAACAAATATAATACCTTTGTAAAACAGTGAAAGTGTATTTGTTTGTTATTAAAACCAATTTTAACGCACATTGTTAAGCCCATCCTTTATAAATATACTTCCCACAATACAATATGAACCTGTTAATGGTAGCCTTCATATTTGGGAACATTAAATCGAACGGTCCCGGTGTCCGCACAAATCTACGTTTGATAAGCTTATTACTGCCACAAATGTTCACAAAATTAATTAGTGTCGGGGTCTAATAGACCCCTAATGACTTTGGAGTTTCATTGCCGGCATTAAGTTAAAAGCGATAGCGTTTCGATGGTAATTGCCGGTCTGCGATATATTCGAACATTTGACCAAATGGACATCGATGCATTTTGTCTCTAAGCAAATAGCAATTCAGATGCACGGAACTTTGGATAACGTAATTAACTTTCGAATTTGTAAATTAGAAATACACAATCGTTTTGTACATTAAAGTGTATTTTTAGTACAACGTGTTTATATTCAAGCAACTGAGATAAGCTGCGTTCGGAAATTTAAGACATAATTCTTCAGGTACAAAATATCTTGAAAGTATATACAGGTAAGGTTTCTACTGCGTATTGCCAGTGAAGACATGTGACTCCGATTGCACGGTGTGAACTAGTACGGGCTATTGGCTATTCACCTGCGAGATTGAGAATGTGAACTCATTTCATCAAAACAGTTGATTAGATTTGCAAGCTACAGGGTCGATGGGTATAAAGGTCAAATAATTGACTGATAGTGAATGTTAAGTGAATAGCATAGTTAATAACAGCATTTGCCAACTGAACGACATGGTTAAGACACTAATTAAATGTTAAAAGCCCGTATCCTAGAAGAGGAGGCAGAGATATAACCAGGACACCCACGATTAATCGAAAAATGCATCTGATCGAAGCTATTTGATGAAAAAAGTGAAACAGAGAAACGTGAAGAGTGAGACATGAGAATAGATCTTTCCAAACCAATGATAAATTATTCAACATTATCGTATTTGGAAACATATGTCAAATGTAATATTTTCGCTACCGCTAGTAAATTAATGGCAGTAATAATACCTTACGGTGTACATAACAATAAAAGTACGACTAAAAATACATACATACATACATACACACATATATACATACGTACACAAGTAAAATTTGTGTGCTTTTGATATTGTGGTCCCACTGCCTCCAATTTTGAATTATATAACGAAAACGGAGAGAAATCTAAAAAAACAATTTTAGCTCCCGTAGATGACATAATATTAATAACAAATTAGGTATTGTGCACTAGTACTGCCCTTTCATTATTATTTATAATGTTTGAAGTTAGTAAGCATACTTACGGCTGCCAATTAATAAGAGAAGTACTGTGGACCGAAAGATATATAGGTCCATAGTACTTCTCGTATCCTATATAGATATACGTACTTCTCTTCTTAACACACAGATTAAATGACTCCAAGGCTCAACATTGTGATACAGGCTATAACATCAACCTAGCTTTATTCTTACTTTAGTCTTTTTATGTTATTAAGACGGTTGACTTTTTGCGCCAGTAAAAGCGCATCCCTATCTTTGAATTAGACTCATGTACTTGTGATGTTTTTCACACTATTAAGGCTGTAAACAACTGCAAGTAACCATTGCGTGTCTCGTGAACTAAAATTTAGTATCAGGGCGTGAATTAGCTCCAACGCAAATGCCTGGTGACAATTTTATAGCTGTTCAGCCAGCACTACTACCTTCAGAGTGTAAAAATGAAAGAGTTTACTACCGTCGTAAATTACAACTGCGATCAATTATGTGATACGGCTGAATGTTACAACTGTAAATTAGTTTCAGAATTTTTATGATTCTTGCACGGTCCATATTTTAATGGTACGTAATGGCCAATTATAGGGTGTTTTGATGTGACTAATTTTCCGGTTGTTAAATTGTACCCTAAAAACATTTTTATTAAATTTATTTATTTATTTATCCATGTAAACTCGTTAATCATATCTTTAGTGTACGTAATAGTTGTTAAATAATATATTGTGCCAACGTAATATAAAAAGATATTCATTTTTGTATCAGATTGCCAAAATCTAAGAACGTTTCAGTGGAAATCCTTATTCTAGTAAATATTGAGATATTTAGTACTAATTTTGTAGTGAACCTACTAAACAAAGAAAGAAACAAAACACTTTTCGTGCTATACACGACTTTTCTATAGACGTTTAAATTGTTCCATGGAAAAAGTTTATTATAAGACAAGTGAGGACTAATCTGACATATCAAAAATGTTCCATCTCTTTTGTTTTTGTTTAATTTGAAGAGATAGCATGCATCTTAAATAAGTTTAGTTTATAAACAGCAGAATCACCGTCATTATTTTACGTCAATGTGATTTTTTATTTTTTCTTTCTTTTTTTAGGATTAGATTTCTGTACAATAAAATTAATTAATGAGCACGAAAAGCTAAAAGTATTCGATTCTCTTTACTTCTATTATCCATCCGCCCATCTTCTTTATTTGATATAGAGTTAAAAACATATTTACTTTCATTGTTTTACAATTTGCAAACAAATGTCGGGAAACAATTAAAAAGTCGAAAGTTGTAAAATGGATCCATTGATTGTGTTACAATCGGACCTGATTGTCGCGTTTATGCAGCGAGCGTCGGAGAGAACTCAATCGGACAGCTTTTACAATAAAAACAATCGCAAAAGTGCTGTCCGATGCCGACACGTTGGAATCATATTACTGAATATGGAGCCATTAAAACTTCGGGAAAGCAATCAAATACTTTTAAGATTTCGAAATTTTAAATGTTTGTATGTGTGTAACCTTTGTACCTTTGTTGAGTTTGTGGTCGAAAAATCTCTTCGAACCATTTTGTCTAGTTGATATATACCTATGGTAGAAGAACGTTTAGCTGATCAAGTTGTATGAAAGTGAGAGTTAGAGTTGGGTACGACAAAAGCATGAGAATAGGATAAATGCGGTCTAAATGAGAACGTTACGGAAAATCTGTGGTGTAACGCACGTTGACCGCATTTATAAAAGTTTGATCTGAGGAGTTGTATTGTTGGTGTTAAAATGAAGAAGCGCGTTCTGCGCTGGTTCCGTCATGTGGAAGTAATTTCAGAAAAAAAATTAACAAAGTAGATTCACAATGCGAAACTGAATGAATGTAGGCACCCCGGAAGATCTAGGTTGACATCAGATCGCTTGGACACTATCCGAGGGTGGTATCAAGAGTCTCTGAAATCGGCGCTTTTGTATGAAATGGTTAATGAATGTCGAGCAAGTCAGGAAAGTCTGTAAGGATCGTTAGTTTTGGCACTCGATGCTATCTGCCTACCATAAAGAACTTGTCGTGAAGGTATGTATATATGTACTAAATATATTTTTAGTGTATGCTAACATTGATTAAAAATTCGTAAGTTGATAAAAGGCATTATAACGCTGAAACGGTATCTTGTAGGACACATTAATATTTTAGATACAAGAAAATTGCATTGGAAGGATCATTTAACTATTTTAGGTACATAAAATTCATTTAATTGAGATC
>NJDC01001628.1:0-15396 GCA_002245475.1 Calephelis virginiensis | reverse complement strand
CACACAACATCTCAAGTAGTTAACTCCGATAACTGACCTATGATATAACGCATATAGGATGAGCAGGTGTATAATGAGTAGTCAACTTGAAGTGTGGATGGTTTCTTTCGAAAGTAAATTTGCCAACTACTCTATTCCAGCAATCGAATCGGAACATGCCAATAACGAGCGGCAACAGACGGCGATGAGCGATGATTGCATGTGCCTTGCCAAAGACTTAATATCTACAAAAATAATGTATATTGCATGTCCATTCGTGTATATAATCAAATACCTGCTAGTTTTAAATCATTGCCTCTAAAAAGATTTCGGAAAAAACTTTTCGACTGGCTTTTAGATAAAACATATTGTAGTGTAAATAAATGACTTACTTGCAGAAAGGATTCATTGATAATATACATATATAAATATTAACAAATATATATATGAAATATCTTGGTTGCCGAGGAGTAGGAGGAGTTTGTTTCGCCGTTTCTTCTTCTGTCTGGCTAGGTTCGGAAACGGTGGTAGTGTATGGTAGATAGGGTAAAACTCGATCGCTAAATTTTTGCTTTATTTAATTACTGCTAACCTAGTAGTAAATATATTTAAACGAATTTATATATTAAAATATATAAATAACAAAAATAAAAAATACAATATATTTAATTACGTTAGATATTTGCACACCACAATATGGTAGAATATGTTGGTATGAATAATTATTCTGTAACAACTTTTAAACACACATATTCCGCAAATAAATTTCATTTCATTTCATTTCATAAAATTACTAAAATAAATGTAATAATGTATTTAATAACAAACCAGACGCGAAAATATCTATGTTCCTCAGACAAATGTCTGGCCCCGTTGTAAATCGAACCAGAACCTCGCGATTGGTCAGTGGAGTTAGGCATGTACGCTAACCCTTCGATCAACCAGATTTAAATAATTAAATGGAATGGAGATTAGATAAGTGAAAAGTGAAGAAAATCTGACAATTAAAATATGATTTTTGATTCTATAGATATGTTAAGTAACTGAGGCTTACTTGATACTGTCATCATGGCGTCGGTGGTTTCTACGATCTATCATACGTCAGTGCTGATGAACTAACTATTCGTCTTTTGTGTTTTGTGCATGTGTTACCATTTTCAGTAAACGTCTTTCTTCACGTTTGTCTTCTAATGCTACAAATATTTACTTCAAAAGGATAGTCTAGACTACTAGCAATTGTCTATGTATCTATTCAGTAATTAGAATAAAGGACTTGGCCAATTGCAATCTACGTGGAATAATCGGCCATTCAGCAAGGTACGCCGCTCAATACGCGAATAATTAAACACATGTGAGCTATTCAATTTGGCCGGACTATCTGAGTTTGCTTAACTAGTTTTTGAATAATAAAATTCATTAACTATGTACAACAAAATTGTATATATTTGCTTAATGCAAGTAAATGATTCGAAATTTAAAACCCGCTAATGCATAGGTATGTTTTAATAATAATAAAGTTAAAAATCTTCAATAAGTCTCAACAAAGTCTGTTCGTAAATAGCTATGAATCATTTCGATTACGTTGGGTTTCTAATAAAAAATCCGCATCAAAATCTGTTAATTTGTTTAGGAGTTATGATGTCATAGACAGACAGACTTATAAAGAGATATCTCAAACTTGAATAACGTGTCTTCAATGCTGTAGGTATAATATTTATACACTTATAAATAATTTTATGTTCTACCATATTAAATTATGGCTCTCTTACTACAGTGAAAATTAATGCGAGAAATTTGCTCACATCGCATTGCGTCGCACTTGGAAATATTCATATAGCCAAATATGAACTGAATAAAATTCATAGAAACGTCGAATTGGAAACAAGGTTTCCATTTGCAGCAACATCTGGCAAAAAAGTTTCCACTGGCTACTTAGCCAGTCCTGTTATCTGGGATAAATAAAGTGACTTAAAAATTTTGGTATTTAATATATATATGAGGAGGCAAACGGGCAAGTCGGTCACCTGATCGAATGTGATCACTGCCGCCCACGGACATCCACAAAACTGAATCTGTACATACAACCATGTACCAACAAGGTTTTCACCAGCTTTATAGCCAGTTCCGCTATCAAGAGTAAATTCAAATATTTCAAAAGTATTCTGCACAAAGAGCCATCTATCAACAAGGTTCCCACTAGCTATATAGCCAGTTCTGTTACGATCATACGATAATGAGTAAAGTGGCTTTTAAATTCAAACATAAGTTTGTATTCTGAACACAGAACCAAGAAGTCTCTACCGGCCACTTTACCAGTCCTGTAATCAGGGGTAAACTGGCTTTTATATTCAAGTAAACGAAAAGTGTGTATTCTAAACACAGAACCATCGAACTAAAGCATGGTTCCAACTGGCCACGTTGTCATTCCCGGAATCAAGAGTATAATATTTTTTTAAATTAAATTATGTGAGATTTTTTTATTTAAGACACATGAATATCGCCTATGTGGTCCAGACGTTCAGTTGTTGGAGTTGACTGCATGAGGTCCCGGATTCGAATCCCGGGTCGGTCAACAAAAATAAAATCGGGTTTTTCCAATTTTCTAATAAAATTTCTCGGGATTGGAAATGTGCCCGGTTGGCGATAGGCTTGCCATTTATCACATTGTGGGACTTAGTGTCTTCAAAGTCGTGGGTGGTTGTGTTGTGTTGTGTTGTGCCTCTGCCTATAGATATTTCGGGGATATGGGCGTGTAGATGCTTACACATAAATATCGAACTAAAAATATGATTTCGACTGGCCATTATTCGATTACACCAGATTTTTATTTTTATTCTAAACATAGAACCATTGAACTAAACAAGCCTCCAATTGGCCACGAAGCCGGCCGTTATCGGCATGTTTTGCGCAGCTGTGCCGCACCTCGCGCCTTATCGTGCCCGTAGCTTATAACCTGAATTGCAAATCCCCTACACGTCGTTTCCTTTTTTCATTCCCGAATAACCTGAATTCTAGGGCGAGAAACGTGTAATATTTTTCAGGATGTTTCACTGTGGTGACTTTGGTTTAAATAATTATCTTACGATAGTCGGTATGTTGAGCTCGAGGTTGGCGAATACAAATCTTTTGCATAAATCTTTTTGGACTTTTAGTGAAAATATCTCGGCTAATTTAATAACATTATAAGATTTGAATTTAAAAAAATAGTAGTAAAAGTGAATTTCCATTAAATACAATAAGCCTAAAATTAAAAAAAAAATCAATAACCCCGATAACGCCTGTATGTAATGTAGCTAAGAGCCATCTTGATAACGTAAGCTATAAATGAAGAAAAATTCGCATCGAAACCGGTGCATCCATACAAAAGTTATGATCAACTGTTAACACCCTTCATCTCCACACAGATTAAAAAATACAAACAAACGTCTCCTTAAAACTTACCTAACCTAAAGTGATAAATACCTACTAAAGGTTCAGCGGGGCTATTCAGTATGTTTTTAGTAAAGTGTACATCAAATAGCTGTCAAATGATGTGTTTTGTATTTGCTATCTCTACTGTATTTCTTTTAAGTAACTTCAAGTACCTATCGACAAAAATTTAAAACAACATGCAGCGTATCTACTATATTTCGCTAAATGCTGATATTTGAGTAAACATTAAGACTAAAATACAACATCACAAAACACTGACACTATGATGACAGCAATATGTAGCTGATCCTTAATCAGGCGGTTTATTACTTAGTATTTTACTATCAGTATAAGATCTAGAAATAATTAATTACTTTATTACGTGCAAAATTATACTTGCAGCACTTAAATTTTAATTAGCAACTTTAGTGTTAATAACATTATCAGATGGTGCAAGCATAAATTGTTAATAACTAGCAAGCGAAACTAGCCCGCTTCGTCTTTAAGCTGCTTTGCAATTAAGCTGAATATATATTAATAGTGAACATAAATTTATTTGTAAGCCTCTTTCAGAAAAAAATCGAGAATGGTCATAATCAACGTATCAGTGTTTGAATAATAAGTTTTTATGTATGATTGAAAAGTGTTTAGTTGGTTAAATGTTTAGCAGTGGAATTTTTTTCGGTCGTCGAAGCGCTCAATTCCAAGTCTGTGTCTAGATTCATATATTTATTGCAGATTATAGTAGTTATAAAAAATAGTGATGGATACTGTCAAAAAAATGTTTAGGAAAGTTACAAAAGCGAATCTTTAAAAAGGCCCATAGTAATAGAATACATATCTATTTTGCACCGACTTAGAAAAAGGAGGTTATATATTCGACTCCTATATATTTTTTTATGTTGATAATTTTTTTCGTCGTTTCTGATCCGTTTTTGAAAATGCTTTTTAAAATTGAGAAAGATATACATTTTCTGAACCTAGATGGTTTAATCGAAGTCAGTTTCTTGTAGTTTCACTGCGCTAAAATTATTATAAATTAAAGATTATTAAAGTACGAGATACGAAACACGTAGACAGTAATGCACTTTTAGCGTCAGTTCTGCAGCTCGGTACAAATCTACAACACACAATTTGTTTGGCGTAAGAGTGGAGGTTAGCAATACGGCTCGTTAAACTGGTATCTTATGACGTCAGCGGTCCACACAAGCCATGTTCACACAGCCTTTAGATTGCACACCGTGTGCTGGCTTGGCTAGAATTATTAACTAAGCTCTATGTATTGCGGTCTTTGTTTCGAAGATATTAGACGAAATTTGTTGCTGAATTTTACGCGTTCAGTTCTTTAGGGATTCTTCGTCGAAAAACACAGATTTTGTCTATTGTACCATCAGGATAAAATTTACAAAAATCACATTAACAATCTGCTCAATCAATTTAAAAAGCAATACCAGAATTAAATATTAGGATTTTTAAAACTAAAAAAACTCAGGTTTCTGTTTGCTAAATATCTCCACAAGATAGAAACCACCAACAGTCTTCTATGCAGAATATCTATGAGATATAAAGGCAGAACAAACGCCGCAGCATGTACTATTGTAGTGTTTATCCGAGACAAAATAAAAGGTCCTAAACCTCTGAAAGCAGAGGACTTATGTCTCCATAGCTAGCTTGTAAGGCCTGCTGGCTTTCTGGACAAAGCTGAAATAGTGGGAATAGCTATATTCGACTAAGATACGCACAGTGACCAGCTATTATAGTTTTAATAGTAAATAACTGCTCTTTTACGCTCTTAGTTAGTGTCTGCTACTTTCTATCTCATCTATTACTTACTTATTATTAGCCATACATTATTAACAGCCCATTTATTGGGTACAAAACTTATTGCTATACTTTGCCATACAAAATAATATTGTGCAACAAGTTCAAAGTAAACTTGCTTCTACCTTGCTAAACATGATTAAATTAAGACTATAAGGTCATCGTCTAAGCATACGAGTACACCTTTGATCTTTATGTTATTGCAAACATTCTGCAATTTGCGATCGTTGTCATTTGTATTATAATTTGTATTGTATAAAGCAAAAAAACACAAACCTGTGTACATATATCAAAGTCATTCCAACAAACTATATACAGTATTCCCTTACAATACGAGATAAACGAAAAGAATAAACATCACAAACAGAATCCAATATGGAGTACCTACCACCAATAAGTCAGCCCTTCAAATATTGACTTGAAGCGTGATTAAAACCTTCGGACTGAAAAAGCGGTCTGCAGTATTGCTCAGCAAAAAGGCTGTGTCGAATAAATACACCACCTTGATTTTATAGACAGAAAAGCACACCGTTTTTACTATTATTTTATAGTTGATTTACAGAATCAATAATTGGATAAAATACGTACAGAGACAGCACTTTGACAGATTTTGGGCAACCCATGTCAAAACCTGCCTATAGTCATGATGCTGGTGGTGATAGACACAACTCTATTTTTGCTGTTGGTTACAATTAAGCAAGCGGTTTACTTGGTGGTAAAGGACAATTGTCGCCTACAGCTGTATAGCTAGCAAATGCGCAAGTCAAACGGCTACCACAGCATTCCGAACGGAATGGACTGACGATATGGAGCTGGATATCTATCAGACAGTTGCAGCAATCCGACGTGCTACTACTGTAATCTACCATCTAGTAAACTCTTTTACAACTTTAAGTATTTATGTTAGGTATATTTTGAAGTACATATTACAAAATTACATTGAACTTAGTACTATAATTACTAATGCGAAAGTCTGCCAACTTTCAAAAGATATTTCAGACCGACTTTGCTTGTTATAGAACCAAGGAAAAAATTTCGTAACACCTACAACATTCAAATCGATCATTGCTTTTCTCTAAAGTCAAATCTGTATAACAAACACTTTATTTTTAAAATATACTGGCGGCCCGGTACGCGCTTCGCTAAGTATATGACCGCATGAATGACGTAACACAACAAAACAAAAAAACAACTGAAAAGTTTCAATATGACAGCATAATCCCCATCTGAAAAAAGTTTCAATTTGACTGAAAAATATCCATACCCAAAATGATCCGCCTTTTGTTGAATTTATTTGTTACAAAAAATATGATAAAATATAAAGAACCGCTCGACCGATTTTATACAAACTTCACATAAACCATCTACTAAATAGTCCGAACAAGCAGAAACATTTGGTTTGGATTGGTGAGCCCATCCTAGAGTTACAAAATTACAACGAAAAGTGGCACTGATTTTTATATATAGATTGACAAAATTAACATAAGATTTGATATTACGGTTTCTTAGAAACTTACATTACTAGCGGCTTTAATTAATGAACTTATTATGTAATTATAATTTAATAATGCACATACACACATTTTTTGTAGTGCGTGAAAAATGTGTAAGGTTTAATAAACATGTCGATTTAAGGCAGACAAAAACGTTTTTCACAGCATCAAAGTATCAACATTGTAAACTAATTTAGACTACCGCCATTATTAAAACCGTGAAACTCCTTTTGTAAATATGTTTACATTAGTAAGTGTGTATGACAATTGAAACTATTCAACGCTGAAGAAGGTACGGCTAAACAGCTAATACTTACATTCATAGTTTTATATTTTCCGGGAATTTTAACAACGAATATTTTTAAAGTAAAACTTGTTATTTTTATTTATTTAAGTGGAACAACAAATGGACTTTCTTGCCAATATGTTTAATGGCGGTAATAGTAGTTTAAAAATGAGACTTTAAAATAATATTTAAGTTAATCCAACAAAACACTTGTTGCATACAAAATAAAGAAGGTTGCAGGTAAGTGATGTCATCGAGAGCGTTGGAGCGGAAAATCAGTTTTCCACACTAACGAACCAACGGACGATGAGTTGGAAACAAATGAACTGAGCGCGTTTTTTTTTCAGAAAAATACAATTGGCATTTCGCCAGAATAGATCTAAGGCGAGAATTAGTAGACTTTGAAAATATATCGGCTATTTACTACAGTTGGGAAAGTTAGATTATCGGGATTTCTTTGACAGAGTAATCTTATTTCTCGTTGTGGCGTTTGTGATAGGTTACAGCTTGTTCCAAAGATTTTATTACCTTCTGAAGCCTATTTTCTGACTGCGGTTTCTTTCCTATCTTAGATTATTTTTACACAATTTATTTTTAAATAAAATGAGGTGTTTTATCGTGTTTTCAGACTTTGTTGCACGACGTTTGAAGCCTGTTTTGTTACGAAAAATCTTATTTTAAATAAAAAAAAAATATATATATCTCGACAAATCGCATAAATTGATCTGACCCCAAAGAAAACCAACTACTCAAGTTATGGATGTTAAGTCAACAACACTGATACTCAAAAATACAAATTTAAATACCGGATTGAATTTAATAATCTTTTACATTAGCGCAGAAACTGTACTCTTTCAAGAAGTTCAGGAGTTTCTATTCAACAGGACTATTGGAAAATTAATTCCACGTAAAAGCTTCGAGAAACTAATCTGACTACATTTCAGGCTACAGTTTCCAGCGCGAGAGCGGTACATGGCTAATAAAAGATTAATATCTTCAGTACCGTTGCCATGGTTAAAGATTCTCATTAGCGTTAGATCATCAGCTGTCTCATTAAACGCAACCAATTAGCGAGCTCTACGCCGGTTAGATTGTGGCTATTATCCAATGATGGTGCGATAATATTGTTGATATTATAATTGAACCTTGTAGTAATTCGTTTATATTTACAAGCCGTTTTTTCTCTTGCTAAGTTATGCTAATTACGTTATTGCATAGTTCTAAAATATTAGTCTTAAAGTAATTATATAAATTTTGAGTTATTTTTATAAAACTAGCTCTTTTGTAACATGTTTTTCACTTGCGATTCACAAAATCTATTTTTTTATTTCATTCTATTCTGTAATATTTTACTAATTTTGCCAAACTCGTTGCAAATAAATTACCTATTTATAGCATTCTACGTCACTTATATTTTTAATGCATACATGTAATTCACAAAATTTATTAACAGTACTTTTTATATAGAGTAATTACACCGTAACATAAATTTTCTAAGTTTTAACTATTAGCATTAAAATCAAATTACATATTTTGGGCTACTTTGATACAGCTACGTCGTAGGTCATCTTTTTTCTAAAGTCTCCTCCAGATAATAAAAAATATTTTTTATTACATGAAGTTATTAAAACATGAAACTAAATACAATATAAAACAAAAAAATACTCTCGTGACTGACATGACAACATAAAACAAAAAAAAATATTGTAATATTATTACCGTCTCGAGTGACTAGCGTACACGCCTAACTACATCGACCAACCACCAACCGCAAGGATTGGGTTCGATTCCTGACATTTGTGTCATGATATGATTTGGATGTCTATATTTCCGGGCCTGGGTGTTTATTAAATTTATTCTGGTATCTATTTTGGATTTAGATTCAATTTGTATTACTTGTCCGGGGATATTTATTTATTTATTTACTTATCATTCCTTTGCTGATATTAGAAACTTTTTAAGGCAACTTTTTTTTAAACTTTTTTTTTTAGATTTGTTCTTTATCGAAGATGATTAGTATTAGATTATACTTGCACTGTCAGCTTTTTTAAATCTATATATTAATACGTGCTGCCAAATCTTTGGCCCCCTTTTTACGAAAATTGCGCGGATGCAGGAGCATAAAATTTGGCACAGTTATAGTTTATGTGTAGGAGAAGTGCAGAACGCTAATATTTTTCAATAATAATGCTTATAAAGTACATTAAATCAATAAACAAAACATTACCCAAACTACCATGCATTTGACACACACAAACAAATATATTGATGATAACGATAAAAGATCACAGATGGCGCACTAACTATTCACAAAGTTTGGAAACAAAGTAGTGGGTCTTGAGAAATAAAGATGGCGTTCTTATCCACAAGATATTAAAATTTATTATGGTCGAATTTCGATCAGCGGGCGACTACTAGTTATGTTTTATAGCCCTAAAGATGCCGTTTAAGCAAATCCAGTTGCGCAGTTTTAAAAACAAAATACAAGGTAGTATTTTCTTTAATTTTATGGTGCCCGCATCTACTTTCGAGTATGATGGTTATTTATATATGTATATTTATTTAGCTTTATCGTGGAGCCCTTATTGGATATTTTATATCCCTGGACTAATCACAGAAATAGATTTAACCCCTGGGGGTTAATTTAAGCAAATTATATGCTCGCTATATGTCGTCATAGGCGACGATACATAAGAAATATTTCAATAGATACTAGAACAACTTTGATAACCACTCAGACCCAGAAATACAGATAGACCAAAGATAGATGTTTTTAAGAAATATTCTAATAAAATTCTAAAAAAACATAGTATTCATAGCATCGCTCCGTTGTAACTTGAAACAAAAACAAAGTAATAAACAAACAACTGATTTGAGGACGTGCAAGAAAAGAGCTTAGTTATTTCTAGAAGGACATTACTTAACTGTGAGATTCCAATAGGTATAGCTATTTGTGGATTTGTGAAGATACTTTTTCATCATGTAAATCACTTGCTTATCAACCAGAACTCGATCTGTTAGCCTGATGTAGATTTTAAAAATAGAAGCATTTTTTGTGACTGTTATGTCGCTAACTTCACTTTACAACTTCAGCAGACTTTGTGGGCGAGCTGAGTTATTAGCCCGAGACATCATTCTTCTTAATCCATTTAGGATTAGACTTGGACAATGCCAGCACTCAGGCCTTTCTATCGGTATACCAAAACTCTGCTTGGTGTTGCATTTTAGTTACTGGGTAGGTTGTTTATAGGAGCTCAACGTTAGGCGCCGGGCGGAAGAGTTCTTCGACGCCGAGACCGGCGACGATGGCGTAGTGTAGTTTTGTTTGAGCTTGTGTTAGGGCGGTTAGGGCGGTCAGCTCGCGTTGGCCGTCTTTATAAAATTGGCGGAACCCGATAATAGATGACGAGGTCTTTTTAATTTAGTGGGGACTTACACCTCCGGTGCGTAGTCACACGAATGTGCTAGCATCGGGTTCGGGTGGCCAGAGTTTCGCAAGTAGCGTTCCGATAGCTTTTCAAAATCCAGCGCTGCTGTGCGTAAATCGAGGTTGCTATATAGGTCATCGAAGCGTATGTATCACGTGCAACTAGTGCCAAACGCATGATCCTATTATTTTTTACTTTTAACCAAAAAAGCACACAATATTGACATAGTATAGCTTCGCGCGGCTATTGTCTCACAGCCCTTCTACACCGATAAGGGCAAGTCTTAACTTCGTTACCACACGTATTGGATTATACGTACCGCGGATAATAACGCCGCAACTCAATTTTGCGGGAGCTAAACACAACCTCATAATGAATTTATTAAATTCCTAATGCTTGAGTTTTATTACTATTATTATACATTTAGTCAAAAAAGTATCAGAATTGGGTTATTTGTAAATGGTTCTAAATGGAAAATTTTTGCTATATTGTTGTTGTTAGATGGGCACAATTGTTTTTCATTTTGGTATGGAGTTTGTGTTACATCTGTTGTTTATATTAAATACAGTGCCGTTTTATTTATATCTTATTTATTGTTTATTGCGAATTTCGTAATGGACAAAATATCGAACAAATAGTTTGTTTTAGATTTTGCCCTTGCCATTGGAATTTCATGTCAAAGATGGAAAAGAATTCATGGAAATTCCTGGATTCTGCACCATGACAATGCGCCTTTTTTGTGAACAAATTTTTGCCCAAGAACTCAACAATTACCATCGAGTAACCACCGTATTTACCAGATATGGCTAGCCGACTATTTTCTTTTCCTAAACTCAAATTATCACTCCTATGGAAAACGGGAACCTAAACGGTACGAGTCATAACGGTAGAAGACAAAAAATAATAATTGCGGCAAGAACTGAACTCAATTTCGAAAACAACGTTTAAAAATGTTGTAATGATTGGATTGATCATTGGCAAGTAAATCGTTTCTGAAGGAGCATACTTTGAATATGATAAAATAAACTTTGATGAATATTAAACAGTTTGTGTATTATTGACCTTTTCTCGTTTTCATCTTAAGTACTTTTTGTAATGAGATAACGGTGAAGTAAGTGGCTTTCATATTAAAAGAAAACCGTTACCTGTAGATGTTGAAATTACTGCAGCGTAGCTATACTTAGCTTGAGATCTTGGCTCGAGTTCGCAAGTCTACCAGCTAGTAGCTACCCTACCTGTCAGCAAAAAATACTACTAAAAGCAAGCACCGAAATTATAGGGACATAGGGTCCGATATTATATAGGTATTGGAAATTTTTAAAGTGAAATTTTCTTGAGCGGCGTTGCGCACTTTTTTGTAATGGGTAAAAACTTCTAAACTCGCGTCAGAACACGTGACCTGATCGAAAGTTCGTAAGACGGCGCAGGGCGTTTGCGTGAATGTTTATGTTGTCACGTTTGTGTGCGATAGGCAATAAATGAATATTGTATCCTACCACATAAATGATAGTACTTTCATACTGATAATTAAAGCAATTAGTGCAAAATGATTCCCTAACTATTCCAAAATATTAATAATGCACAACGTCAATATTCAAGTTTTCACTTCTGCCGACACTCCCACAGTGCAACCCGTCGTTTTTTTTATTAAGATAACCTGGTCTACTACCGTGACGAGATTTATCGTTATTTTAAAATAAGATTTGTGGTCGAATTAAGTTTTCATTAAACTTCAACGATATTTTATTGCTAAAATAAATAATATTATATATAATAAATAAATTTATTGCTTGAAACCGCATTTTATAATATTGCTTCGCAAATTTGGTAAGTTCAAATGTCAAGTAAAGCCTCTAAGCTCAACTAGGTATAAATATTTGCCAGATTTTACATACCTTTCCAACACCAGTCGGTTCCTTCACTCCTAGTCGCCTGAGGAGAGCAGGAGGGGGAGGAGGAGGTGTTCGGTGCAATGCTGCACTGAACCCAGTAGAGGCACCTTCTTCTTCTCGTCTTCTTCGCTCCCGGTGTGGTGAACCTCCACTGCATTTTGTCGTTCTGTAACAATATGATTTTTAATTAAGTTTTTAATATAACAATTCTCATACACATTCCTTGTGATGGTCCCGGTCTCCTATGTCGAATAGACCATTTGTCGTCTATGGCGAGCAAAATCGAGTATTAGTCATTACCAACAAGAGTATAGGAACCCTTCCGATTAGAGTTCTTCCGCCTTACCTATTCCTACCGCCATAATGACAGTGTTATGTTCCGGTCCGGAAGGTAGGGTAGTCAGTAAGCTTGGCTAACAATTTGGCCAAAAGACACAGGCGCCCCTGCAACGTCTAGGTATGGCATATATAGGCCATGGTTATCTCTTACCACCAGGAGAACCGTATGCCTGATGGATATATTTTCACATAAAATTAAAAAAAATTCAAGAATTTAGAATTATTTTTATTTACATTTAATTTTTTCTTTTCATTCATTTCTCATTAATTAATTAATGCGATATTTTTGTTTACAAGTGAACTGAAGTGATCGATATGGTTCTAAGCTGTATTACATGTAGGTTTTTTGGGGTTAATAGATCTTTTATGTATTTTTTTAAATATTGATATATTTGTTTCAGTTCAGAGATAAATTTAAGACATAACTTATATTAAAGGTTTAATATCCGAGTCCTAAAGTACTATTGTATATTTTTATGTGGCTGGCGAGCATATTTGTTTTCTTAAAACCTTTTCCTTTTACGGATGTTTACTGGCTTCAAAAATAAATTATTTGGAAGTCCAAAAAATAATTGAAACCGGAACCCCTTTAGGGGACATTTCTAGAGACGTTTCCGAAAATCGAAGACGTAATAAATGTGCAATACGTGATACACCGGATGACTTTTTTAACATTTTTCAAAAATTCACGGCGCGTCAATACTGCAGCCTAAGGGGAGTGTACACTGATGAATAGCTTTTACGTGACTCCTGACGAAACGTATTTTATTTTAATGTTCATCCCGCAACGTTGGAGGCTTAAAATTGAAAATTCTCAGAGCATATTGGAAATTGACATTCATACCGCGAGGATATGAATATTTCAATTACACTATGGTAGTAAATAATTAAATGTTGGTACGGAAAAATGTAAAGAAATTCAATTCGAAAATTCTGAATTTCAAGCATAACATAAACTTTTCTAAAAAAATTTGAAATAAAACAGAAATACATAAAATAAAAATAATAACAAAAACATAAATTTATAACTACAAAATGTTGATACGAAAGATTAAAATTTAAACATCAAATTTATAACCAATAATATAAGTACATTTATATACACGAGTAGTATGTTTGGTCGCTGATCTCTTCCATAAAAAATGCGCTAAAATAAGTTAAAATGAAACGGCACTAATTACGATAAACCATATCTTCTACATATAAAAACGAATCCCCATTTCACGAGCTCATTCCATCACGCCTGAACAGGTGGACCAATTTTGTCGTTTTTTTCTGTTTTGTGTATTATTAGGAGAAGGTTCACATAAGTGGAGAATCCGGGAAAAGTCTAGGACAATGGGAAAACAATATTTTATGTTTTCCATAAAAACTTTAATTTCAAGCGCTACGAAGTTCGCCGGTTCGGCTAGTTTAAAATAAAATTTAACATTAAGACTACAAGTTACTTTGGTGATGTACCGACAGTGCCAGATACCGGGTCCAATTGAATTTTCGAATAATTCAAGAAGCCATTTGAATATAAAAACAAAATTTAACCAAATTGATCCATATGTTTAGGAAGAGTTGAGTGACATACACATTCAAAAGAATTATAAATGTTAAGATAATGTTTCAGCAAATAAAAGTTGTGAAAGTGCTTCTAATGTAGTAAACAGATTTAATATTATTCAAAGTGTGTGTGTCAAACAGCAGATATATGTTAGAAAATATGGGAGAAACATCACATAAACATATAAAGATATGTCTGGCGTGCCACTGTTGCGTGTCGCCCCCTTCATAGTTTATTGAGCTAGGACTATTAACATTCTTAAAGGGGAAATGTTTGGATAACTCTTGACTTGGTGGTAGCCTGCGTGTCTCGTGGAGCCGATAACTTGGCCGGTACTTATTTTTATGAATTGCCTATTAACGCTCCGTTTATTATTTCCGGGTAAATTTGATAATTTATATTTAGCTTTATTCGCCATTTTGTTCATTGGCTTTAAATATATAACCCAAGTGAATGTGCTAGAGGTCTCTGGATCATACAGTGGCAGCTAAAGTATAGGTGCCTACCGATATCATTACTTATGTCCACTATTTTTTTTCCCTTTTTCATGATATTAGAACGCAAACAAGCATACGGGTTTCCTAATGGTAAGAAATTCACGCCGCCCAGAGACATCAACTGTGCCAATATGAGGCCTCGGCAAAGTTAGTTTCTTTATCTGTTTCAAAGACAGAACTTTTAATTGTTTAGTAAAGTACACAAAACTTCTTTTATGACAGTTTTTAACCCATTCCAAAAAAGAGAAGGTTCTCAATACGACTGTATGTTTCTTTTCTATGTTTGTTACGCGGTTACTCGGCCAATTTTGATGATTTTTTTTAGAAATTGAGGTGATTTCGAGGCGGTTACTTTTGTCATTATTCGACAAGTAGTTTTTGCTTACTTACGTAAATTTTATTTAAATAATTAAAGTAAATATTTAAATTTATATAACTTAACATAATTGAAAATAGTTTGCATTAAGTGTACCACAAACATTTCTAGTAGGACGTTAATGAAACTTAAATGGCACCATTTCGGAACCACTTGCTGTCTTTAAAAAAATCAAATCTCGACGTGGTGCCCAACGAAATAGGCGGAGTCGGGTTTGGCATTGCAGTTTTAACTGTTTATCACCAATTTGTGTTATTTTGTTACAGTTTTACTGCGCATTTTCCTACCAACAGGTATTTCCGAAATTTACTATACTATGTAT